>KK115172.1:533496-598721 GCA_000611955.2 Stegodyphus mimosarum
TAAGTTTTACAGATTCTCAAAACAAAAAAAGCAGGCTGTATTATATTATTTTTAATACAATTTAAACCAAAGAAAAAAGAACGTAGGTAAGGTAACAACAAACCTAATTTTAAAACAAAAATAACAAAAGGAAATGCGAAAGACCGAATGTTAAAGATACTGAAAAACAGGAAACTAACGGGAATAGAAAATTTTCAGTTTCGAAGATTAAGCAGAACTTTTTTCTTCAGCTGCTGGAGCGAAAATGAAGACAGAAAAAGACGTTTTAGTGAAAACAAAACACCAAAAAATAAAATTCAAGAAAGTTCCAGTTGAAAGATAGGAAATAAAGCCACTGGAGATATCAATTTTACATTAGCGAAAAAGGTGAGCAATTAGGAAATCGTTTCTTGGAAACCTAATGGTGAAGAGAATATAGAGGATTAATCAGAGCTGAAAGATTTTTATGAAATTCAAACGTCTCCGGAAATGTAATTCATCAGCTGAATATGCTTCTTTTAATACTTTTGGCTGCCAAGAAACTAAAAATGAGATTTTTTCATCAACAGCAACTTAATTTTGTTTGTCCTAAACAGGAGAATAAATGTTTCGGCCATCGAACCGCGATAGCGGTTAACGTTGATGACTGCGTACCGAATGGCCCGAGTTCGAAATCAGGAAAAGGTATGTATGTTTGTAAGAGTATACATCCATACCTTTTCTTGGATTCGAACTCGGTCCATTCGGTACGCAGTCTGAGGCATATGGACACTCTAAATATGCGGCGAGCAGAAAGTCCTCTAGAGAAGTTGGTGGGAGGGGAAAAGAGGTGGGAAACCCTCGGACCCGTTCTCTTGGGCTGCTCTCCATCAAAATTGGGGGCGGAACTGAACAAAGTCGAACTCTCAGCTGTATGGTATTCAAAGCTTTTGCGAACGACAGGCGCAATCTTGCACTCCTTGCCACGATGAATTTCATGAGCTTGTGCTGATGTTACTGTCAGACAAGTGAGCAGCGACAACGACAACAAATGTTTCGGTTGCGAATTTTAGACATCTGTAATTTAGATAACTGATATTTTGTTGTACTCCTGGCAGTAATTTGAACAGAAAAGTAGAGCTGATTTCAAGTAAGAATTTTGTGTTGAAATTAGGGCTTGAGGTATGGAAAGAACAACTTTATTTAGGCAATATAAAAAAAATTTATATAACTGAATTAAGTTTAACATGTATTACTATCTCAGTTTTTCGACGTTGAATTTTCAAGCAAAAAAATGCATGCGATATGTTAAACCATCTGTTTCTTCCGCATTGTCAGATGTTTCAAACTCTGGCGATTATAGCTGAAAGATGGTGAAAGGGGCGTGTATTTAATATTTCATAAATTATGTTTGGAATTTTCCCCTCTTTGATAGTTCTTGTTCTTGTCGCTAACATCCGTTCACTTCGTACTGTTCCCTCAATCTTACTTCGAACTGCTTTTTTATTTTTCGCCATTGTTCTCTTCTACAGAAACGCCCAGAAGCTGTCACTCAAACAGAGATAAAAACCGTTAAGTCTATTAAGGTAATAACTTTCGTATTGAAGAAAATGGTTTTGGTATATACTTAAGAACTCATAAGTATTCTAAACACACGAATTCATGCATATAAAAGTAATCTGGATCACCATTGGGCCAATATTCTTCAGATTGAAATTAGTTGAAAGGTAAGACTATATGAAAAGAACACAAGCAATTAAACGCGAATAAGAAAAGCACATAGGCGTGGTATCTACTTGACGTCTTAAACGATTACTGGTTACAGCTGTTACCCTGATAATCGCTTCGCTTCGTCCAGGGTGTTCCGGAAATGTGGCTGCAGGCTACATTTTATTAACACCGATTATGCTTTGCATATAAATTACAACTCTTTTCGAAATAAAGCGGAGAATTTTATGGGAATGGTTTTACCATTGTGGTAAGAATTCCGCAAATGTTAAATTTCATTTATTTTGGAATGGTAAAAATTCTAATTAGTAAGACTTTGGTTACACTTGTAAATTAACTGCAAAGAGCTTTTAAATAAATTTTTGCAGAATTAAACGCAAGGAATATTTTTATGCGATCAGCTGCAAATTTAATTGCGGTCCGCCCAAATAAGTAATATTTGTTTTGAAATTTTTCTCCAAATTTTCTTCTCTAAAGAGCATTAAAATTCGGTCGGCCCCCAAATATTTTTCAAGTAAAGATGCTGAATTTTTTGAAGTTCATTACAGTTTAATAAAGATTTTCAAACTGGCATTTTGAATAAATTTGTGTTATTTCAGTTAATATTCCCTCAAAGTTCAAACGTTATTCCATTCCTCAAGTTCCATTCACATTGCTCAAGTTCTAAAAGACGATTTGAAACTTTGCCTGTGGATAATCACCTTATTTCGTAATGTAACAAAAGCGTTTCATGTTCACTGCCCTTTCCTTGGCAAAAAATTGTAAATATTCTTGAATTTAAAGCTCGACTTTTAATAAAATTAACAATTTTCACAAACTTAATTCAAAGGGATTTTCAGGTTTCTGGGATTTTTTTGGCTACTAAAGCTTCCCGATGAATGGGTCAGTGAGTATATTTAGTTTCAGGTACGCCTTTCTTTATTTGAGAAATAACGCCGGAATGTTTTTCTGTTTAAGCCAGAAATCCGTCACTGCTTATTCTAAGGAATATCATTCTCAGACATAAAATTGTCAATTACTTTGAAAATTTCATTTG
The DNA here is from genome assembly GCA_000611955.2 of Stegodyphus mimosarum. Lineage (NCBI taxonomy): Eukaryota > Metazoa > Arthropoda > Arachnida > Araneae > Eresidae > Stegodyphus > Stegodyphus mimosarum. The sequence goes on from KK115172.1 coordinate 536,219, forward strand.
GAGTTGCTCTATCATGAAACGATTCACAAAATAAATAATCTTCGGCAATTCGTTTATCTTCTTCGAAACGTATGCAAACTAATAATTTAACAAAGTTCGTTATATCAGTACTTTCACCCAATCCCAATGCGATATACTCAACTGTGTTTTATTTTTTGAATAAGGGTCTCTTTTATGGAATTTTCCCTTTCATGAAGTTGTCTACTTACTGTAAAATAACAGAATATTAATAAGTTCATTAGCCGCTTTCTCGTTGAATAATGTTAAACGATATCTTTAGCTGCTGGTAATACAAGGTTTTCTCCATTAGGAAGAGCCTGCCCAGCCTTGGCAATTCATAGGCTTACTAGGTAACTAGCTTTCAAAGCTTTTCCACTTGAAGTAACAAAACCTTTCATTACTTGGTTACTATTTTTGAACTCCGATGATTTCCTCTTAAAATATTCTTCAGATTTATCCTTTAAATTGGCATGCTTGGATTCAAGACGTCTTTTAAGAAACGATGGTTTCATACTTTGATTGGATAATAGTTCACCGCAAACAACACATTGAGGTTCAGGTTCCATTTCACCTTCATTCCAAGTAAACCCAAATGATAAATAAGTTTCATTACATTTTCTACAAAAAATTTTTCTTTTCTTTTCAATGTTCTTAGTGCTAGTAGATTATCCTGGATCTATCACCTGTGAATCATCACTTTTCCGCTTAGTCTATAAGGTATTTCTCCCGTCTTCTTAGCATGCTTTCGTGGTGTAATGGTCAGCACACTCGGCGCGTATTTGAGGGCTCTGAGGTTCGAATCCCGGCGAGGACACTGCCATTTTTCACATCTCCTGCTTTTCAGAAAATGCCTAATGTCTGTACAGTGGCCCCCGAACTAAAAAAAAAGGTGGTTGATGATGGTTCTCTACTATCAGGCTGTGGCGATTGGGTCCCCTAATCCCCAGTCGCCCTCTCCCGCTTTCTTAGCATATCTTCTTGGTGTAATGGCGGCATAATCGGTGCATATTCGAGAGCTCTGGGGTTCGTGTCCCGGCGAGGGCGTTACTCATTTTTCGCGTCTCTCAGCATCAAAAATTCTAATGTCTCTACAAGTCAGTGCCAGGCATTTTTCCATTTTGAAAATCTAAGTTTGTTTTATTATTTTTTCACAAATATTTTAATGCACAATATACACTCACTTCCAAAAGTTGAGCACAAAGATGTAAAATGCAAAAAAATCAACAAATACTGCTTTGATTGACACAAAATTCGGTAGGAAAGTAGCATATATATTTATGCATAAAACAAAATCAATAATTATATACAGAAATGAAAAAAATATTAAATTTTTCTAAGTTATCAGATAATGACATACTGGAGACTTAAACAGAATCATGTATAAAGTGAAAAATGCCGAACAGTTGCCAACTCAATAAGAGTGGCTGGAGGTGGGAAACGTGAAGATACAGCACGAGACCATCCAAAAGATTTTCAGTGGGACTAAGGTCAGGCGAATATGCTGGCCACGCCATGCGCGCAATCCCTTCGCTCTCCAGGTAGCCATCGACGATGTCAGCTCTATGGGGACGTGCGTTATCGTCCATTAAAACAAAAGTACGGCCAACTGATGCAGCGTACAATCTCACAATGGGTTCTAGGACTTCATCTCGATACCGGACAGCCGTCAAAGAACCCCGTTTAAAGATGTGTAGGTCGGTGCGGTATCCTAACGAAATCCCTGCCCACACCTTAATGCATCCGCCTCGGAATGCGTGATGTTTGGTGATGTTTTGGGATTGATTGCATGTTCGTTGTTCGCGCCATATCCTTATACGCTTGTCATCTGGCTCCAGAGCAAATCTTGACTCATCAGTAAAAATAACATTGCTCCAGTGAGATACATTCCAATTGACATGTTCCCAGCACCACTGAAATCGTGCCCCTCTTGATTGGACGAATATAGGAACACAAACTCGAGGTACCCCGGCGTACAGTCCACTTATATGTAATCTTCGGAGTACAATAGCTGCAGATATCGCCTTACCAATGGGCGCTGTAACCATAGATGTCACACGTGGGGAGGTCGCTCCGCGATTCCGCTTGGCTACAATAGCAATATATCGATCTTCCGCAGGGGTTGTAACCCTTGGGCGACTGCCTACGGGACTTCGGATAACTGTCTGTGTGGTTTGGAATTGTTTCCGTAAACGTGAAATTACAGAATGATGAACTTCGAAGAAAACAGCAACATCTGTGATCGACTGTCCTGCTTCAATGTGCCCCACAGCACACCAGCGCTCAGAATCTTTCATTCGTCTTCTGGAAGTCATAGAAACACGTATGTGTTGAAAACAAATTGTACGAAAGTTTTAAACACCTTCTATCAGCATTTACAATCAACTTCTGTAACCCTTCATACGGCTGGCTTCTTATAAGACTGCCTTTTTTGCATATTTCTTGACATGAAAGCGTGATTGGCTGTTACCTAGCATATTTGCATACTTCCGTTTACCTCTGCAGCGAATTGCATCCTCTTCAACTCTGATTGGCTTCCGGAAATTAGCATTTTCCTCTCCGTGCTTAACTTTTGAAAGTGAGTGTATTACGATTTTTTTTAAAAACAAACGACGATATTCTCAAATTACGTAGAAAAGTAAGGAATACAAGAAGAAGACAAAACAAGAAGACAAAAATACCTACTGTTAAAGACAGCAAATTGATGTAAAAGAACGATTCTAATTGTAAATAGATTAATATGAGGCCTAAAATAATGGCAGCATAAAGTGTAGACATCAGGACAAACCTAGTAGACATACTAATAAATCGATCAACTCTTGAATTAATGACATACTATTATATTTTCATAGGAACTTAGTCTTATTTTCTATTAAATGCAATATCCATTTCTAATGCTCCTTTTAAAAACATCATTTGTGACAAATTTTGTTATATTAATGGCTAAAGGAATGTTTGTGAAAATAAAAAAACGAATTATTTTGCTAGTCTGTGAGCGGCTATTAACCTTGGAAAAAAGCTCATGTCGCACAAATTTATGAGTGGTAGAGAAAAAATTTAAATAGGATGTTGGGGTATTTAATTTTTGAATTTCCTTTGCGTACCACCTATTTTTTTTTTGCGCGTACCACCGACTGAGATTCGCTGCTCTATTGTTTTAAGAAAATGTGAGTGCGTTTTTAAAAATTTTGAGGAGCATATTTTCCCCCATTATGTTTTGATGGTCATTATGATGTTTGAACAGCATAAACGTCAGGTAATAAAATATAGTATATTTATTCAGAGAATTTATGGTTCATAAGACACCTATTACGCCATCTGCATGAGCATCTTATCTATTACCACTTCGACCATGACTAAAAAGTGGACAAAAAAATGGCAGCATCACATATATATATATTATTTTTACTGATTATCAAACCAAAAGTTTGATGTAAGAGGTTGAGAATGATCTTTGACTTTCTATTAAACGCAAAATTACCGGATTATTAAAAACAAATCGAGATATTTTTAAATAAAATGACACAGAACCAAATTCTATTCCAAGAATATTTCCAGAATTACTTACAGCAATAATATTTCGTACATTCATTTTTTTGGACGGATAAGCAACTCAGTGATCTCAATAATTAATTGCATCTTTTCAATATATTTATAGTTAACACCTTATACACTCTGCAAAAAGAAATGGGACAGTTATATATCTCCCATTCGACTGGATCGATTGATGAATTTAACTTGCATTTTTCACCTCTCGAGTGCAACTTAGAATATATATCAGATTTATAGTATATAGCATTGTTCTAGCATAAGAATTTTCTCACAAAATCAGATTTAGGCTTACCGATGGTTTTCCATATTTCGATTCTACAACTCAAATTATACCTAAATATAAAATTTTGTAAAATTCAGTGAGAAACTTGCTGATAAATTCAAAAATTTATTTTGGCGCACATTTTACAGTGTGTTCCACTTTTTCAGTTTATTGTTTTATTTGCACCCCTAGAAAAAAAGGTGCATCGTTCATTCTTTTAAATAATTTTAATAAAATGCGTAAATCGCATTTGGCGTTATTACCGCTTACAAAATATGCGCCAAATTTCAAAATGCGCCAATATATATATATATTCAAATATATCTTGGGAAATTTTGATTAAAAAAATTTCATTTTTGCTGGCATGCCTAGAAATGCATCTACTTTAAGAAGATGGTAAAAATTGTATAGGTTATAACTCGAAACGTTTTTCAAAAAATTTATAAAAACTGCTAAAATATGTAAATTTAAAAAATATATCAGAAACTATCCGCGAATTTTATATGGGTTGAACTTAAATTTCAAATTGCGATAGAAGGAATCAAGTAAGTTTAATAAAAAAGAGATATTTATAAATACACTGGTGTGCAAAAATTAAGGACGAAGTCGAAAAATTAGCATATCAGCTGAACGAAGAGGCAGAGAGGACAGAAAGACCAATCAGGAGATTAAGTAAGGTGATGTACGGTAGCACATGCGCAGATATGCAGGTAGACGTAATGAGGGAGTGTCTGAGTAGTATAAGCATGTTGTCGGTGTAAGATCAGTATTTCTGGCAAAGAGATTGCACGCCGTATAGCAAATCAGTATTTGGCAAAGAGATTGCACGCCGTATAGCAGTTAAAATCACACCGAGTTGCTGCCTCAGCGAGAAATGGCGAATAATCAATCTGTTAGACGACATCTGGATGCTTTTACCGAGGTCGAATCATTGGGAAGTTGGAGTAAGGCTGCAGTGTGACAAGTGTGGCTGCAGAGTTCGGAATTGCTCGCAGCATCGTTTTACGATTTTGGAGACAATTTCAAACTACAGGAACAGCTATCCGGGGGTTTAGTAGTGGTCGTCCACGAGGAACCACATCCGCAGATGACCGGTATATTGCCTTACAGGCCAGAAGAAACAGGCGGCAGACAGCGGGAGAAATCGCTAGACACACGACACAGGCGACTGGACGACCGATATCGCGTTTTACCGTGGCCAGAAGACTGCACGGTGGTGGTCTGTTTGCACGACGCCCTGTACGGTGTGTACCTCTAACGCCTGCCCATCGGAGAAGGCGTTCTCTGTGGTGCCGGGAACACCGGAATTGGAGAGACAATGAATGGGGACGAGTACTCTTTACAGATGAGAGCAGATTCAGTCTGAGTAGCGATTCTCATCGCATACTCATCTGGAGAGAGCGGGGAAGCCGCAATCATCCCTCGAACATCATTGAAAGGGACAGGTATGGAGGTGGCGGTGTTCTCGTTTGGGGAGGCATCATGCTTGGTAGTCGTACAGACCTTCACATCTTCGACGCAGGTTCAGTCAACGGGACCCGTTATTGTAACGAGATTCTTCTTCCATATGTGCGTCTTTTTAGAGGCGCTATGGGTCCGCAGTTCCTTTTCATGGACGACAATGCACCATGTCATCGCACAGTAGCTGCCGAACAGCTCTTAGAGAGTGAGGATATTGAACGTATGGATTGGCCGGCACGATCTCCGGATCTCTATCCCATCGAGCATGTATGGTATTTTCTAGGCAGACGCTTGGCAGCTCGTACCTTACCACCAGTAACGATTCCGGAGCTTCGATTGGCGCTGCAAGACGAATGGGCAGCAATGCCTCAACAACTCATTGACACCCTAAAAATAAAATTCAATAATTCAATAATTCTAAAAATTCAATAAAGCTTCTTTTTATCCCTCTGATTTCTCTTTTAGTAAGTGTTGCTTACATTACTCGTGTCCTTACGTATTAGGGATCTTACGGTATTAAATGTGTTGATTTGGAAAGCTTTTGTACAAAGATATTGAAAAAACCGTCTCGTCCTTAATTTTTGCACACCAGTGTATATACCAAAATCAATTAAAATTGAGCAGCTGAAATTTTGAGAGTTAATGTTTTAAAACTACTTGCGCGGTTTTTACGAAACTTGACCCTTTGGCATAATTTGAGGCGTAGCATCGAGATATGGAAAAAAATTAGTATGCCGTTTCAGAAAAAGTCCGATTTTATGTTAAAATAGCTATGTTAGAGCAATGTTATTTATAAGTCTAATATATATTTTAAGCTGCGCTTTCGAAGAATGAAAAATGCAAATTAAATTTCGTCAATATTCCCAGTAGAACAGGAGATGTAGAAATGTCCCCCCCCCCTTTTTTGCGTCTGCGTGTGTGAAAAGTGTACAATATATTTGCAAAAGAAGAAATTATATTAATATTTTTAAACTATACTGCATGCTGCAAATTGAGTTGCCAGTACATTTCCAAGATTGAATAAGAAACCCGAAAGCCTTGAATAAGAAAACCGAAAGCCTGACAGGTGTCATTTTCATTTAAAACCGATTGGTAAATGTTCATCATTATTTCGAGATAAATGAAACGAAAGTAAATTAAAATTTAGTTAATCGCGTCGTCTTAAACATTTCTTTAATTAGGTAGCTCTTAGGTTTCTCATGTTAATTACTACTTTACAAAAGTTTAAAAAAAGTATCTTAAAGGATTAAAATTGGTTTTTTTTTAATTTAACCCCAAAGGAAAAAAAATGTTTTCGTTTTACATTATCTGATATTAATTACTGCAAAGCTCAAAAAATAGAAAAAATTCTTTCACTCTCTTGTGAATTCTTTCCTTTAAAAGTTAAGGAAAAGTATTTCCGTTTTTTTCAGGAAATTAATTACTTTAAACTTTCAAGACTTTAAAAAATGCCGAAAAAATTAGGTAATCGCATTGGAATTAAACATGCTTTCAGAGGAAAATATAACTATTATCTAGCATATACTAGTAATGGGTTTTCGCGTGCGTACAGGTTTGTAATAGATTGAATGCACACACAACCCATGATAGCTTGATAAAATTTATTTTACAAAAGAAACACTTCGCAGTGCTAGAACTTTCCACAAAATATTTGCACAACTCTTTACAGTATCACAGAGTAGATACACTTCAAACTACTAAAAACGTTAAACACAACGCAATGTAAAGCTCATCTGAAGAGCGAAGCTAACACAGATATATCTCAGTATTCCGAACTCACACTGAACTAAGCCACTCCTCAACTGATGCTCTCTCTTGGGTCTTATATAGTTTCCCCTTGGCCGCAGGGAAATCTCTAATACTTTGCAATTGTCGAAATTACTGAAAGGCATATGAGAGGCCGGATACGGTTACAGTTTCGTACTTGTATTAATCGCAGTTATTACATTACCCATCACAGTTATACAGAGGCCGCCGAAATAATGCAAAATAATCGTCAAATTTAGCGACTTATCCCGCCAATTTAGCGAGATAGCCATTTACTCAAATAGACTTGTCCCTGTATTCTTACTTTGCCGGCAAGACTTCGCTTTTTAAGATTTTCATGTTGCATTCATTATGCAAGGGAGAAAAAAAAACACTGAAAGTTTTCAGATTTTATATCACGCCCAAAGGGGGCTTTTTTTAACGTTTTGTGTGTTACCTTTATCTGTTAAATATCAAGTTCTTTGCACTTAAATCATAAAATTCAATTCAACAGCAATAGCGCAAAATAATTTTTAAATGAGCATATCTTTAAAATTTCCGATACGCAGTCTCTTGTACTGGAGATAATTTTTTTTCCTTACAGTGTTGCCACTGCTCGCTTTGAAATCGTTCAGTTCCTTAATCAAAAGTTCGTTAAAGTGTTACAAAATATGAAATCGATAATAAAACAAATTCGGGCTTCCAGACGCTCATATTCGGAGAAGGATTACGTTATTCAAAATTCGATGGCTGTAGGTACTGTTGTTTTATCACAATGCGAGAAACATACATACATTTACGCAGATTCTTCATTATTTCATTTCTTTAAATATAACACAGGGAAATAATATTTGGTGGTAAGAATGCGAAAAATGAACTGACATTTATAGCGAATCAACGCAAATGCGGAAACGAAATTAATAGCCTTTCTGGGCCATCGCCCTTTGAGCTAAAAAACGATACCTACAATTTTGCATATAATTTCACTAAAATTACTTACGTATGCGCAAAACTCGTAACAGTATGTTTGGACGAAATTCCTGTAAAAAATTTCTTTGCGTTTTTATTTATTGTCATTTTATCAGTGGTTTATATATCCTTTATCTATATTCGTAAATTGTTTATTTATGCAAAAGGTTAATAATAAGATTTAACTGTAATTTAAAGTCTCTTTTCAAAGAAAAGGCCGCAACTATCAATTTTCCGAAACCCCATGCGACTAAAACTATGATATCGGATTTAATTATTTTCAGAATTTTTTAATATAGCCTTCAATTCTGCTTTAAATTGCTGCTATACTTCAAAATATCTTTTTAAGATTAAAAACATTTTTAGCATAAAAGAAATAAATGAAATCAGAAGATCAGAAATCAATATATAGGAGTCCAATATTTCAGTTTCGAAAACTAAATGAAAGTATCAAAATCTGTAAAAGAAACTGAATTAATCATAAAATTAAGAAGGTTAATTTGAGGAAGCTTTAAAATTTTGTAATGAATATTTTATGAAAACAGTTTAAAATTATTTCGGCAGCGAATGAATCGCGTCCTAAGTTATTGTAAGATTATGAAGAAAATATGTACTGGAGAACAAACATTTCTTGCGAATTCAGCAACTCAGGGAATATTTCTTGCGAATTCAGCATTTCGTATCTGTGTTTTGGGAAATTTCATCGAGTACTTGAATATAACAAAATACACGAGAGACCTGTGCTAGGAGGATCGCCTAAAGGAAGTATTTGCTTTATAAAAGATTCAAACTATGAAAGTACCAAAGCGACAGCCATTTTTCTGCCAAAAAATCAAAGAAGAAACTACTATCCCAAACTCTTTTTGAGTTTTTTACCTGAAAACTGCAGAGGGGTTAGATATCAAACTTTTTTCAGCTGTGGGGAAACATAATACCAAATTCATATCAAATATCAGCATGAAACCTAATTTAGGGTAAGAAATATTTCCTTATTAAAAAAGGAAAATTTAAATCTGAAATGAATTTAAATCTGTTTTTTTATTCAAAGCCATACTTAAAAATATTCAAATTTTGAGCCCTAAAAAGTTGTCTGTGCATAAGAATTTGCTTAAAATCTAACGTAAAGGCTTAACAAAGTTGTGTTTACATTTATTTATTCTCTTTAGATCTGTATAATACTTTTGTAGTTTTAGAAAGAACTTGGAATAGCAAGTTGAGATAATCATATTAATAAACGCTGCCATTATCGTTTGGTAGACTTGCTGGAATTTTATTAAAAAGTTAGGGCAAACTTTTGTAGACATTCTGCTTATAATATAAGTACGGAATCCGTTTTTCTTAAAAAGCTTTCCAGGAAGGCAACCATCCCCGCAGAGACTTTAGTGTAAGTCTCCATACTCATATAGTTCTCCACGTCAACATATTACCTTTATCTCCATATTCATATTATATTTATCTCTACATTCTCCATATTCATTAAATAAATATTATAATATAAATAAAAAAATAATATAAACTTTGATAACTTAGTTGAATTATGGAATTTTACAAATCTTCCCCAATGAGGCAGGATATTTATATTGTGTTCCTAATGTCTCCGAAAATGACATATATAAACAACGAAGCAAAGGGGTTTCAACATATGCTAAAAGCCAAGTTTTTGTTACATATTACGACTTACGTAAAATAGCAGAGTTTTAAATTATTTGAAAGTTATGGAAACCTATTTAAGATAATGGAGCGTTTCGCTTTTCAGTGTTTAAAAAAATTGCTGGACTTTCGTCGTTCTATTTCTATCCTGTTTCAATCTTGTATTATTTCCGGTTAGGTCATCAAAACATAAATTCTGTATTTTAAATTCATTCATTATTCAAGTAATATAAATTTTAATAAAAGGTAGAAATTAAAATTCTGATATTTTAAATAAGATAGTCTAAGATTGAAGGATTAGCTATTCAGTCCTGTATTTGCTGAAATTTACATGCACTGTTTTGAAGTCAAATCATTTGAGAAACTATTTTTCGTCTCTCGATATACTACGTTGACGATGCTTTCGCGCTTTTGATAGTAATAAAGAAGATCTATCCCAAATTTTAATCGATCCAGTCATCCAGTTCATTTTTGAAAATGAACCTGGCAATACTCTTCCCTTCCTTGATATTCTTATAATTCACAATGAATCTGATTTCAGCACTACTGTTTACCATAAAAACCTTTTCTACTTGTTTACCGCCACTCGGTGATGTCATCCGACCAAGCAAAAATGGCTTCTTTTTACTATTATAAATTTCGCGCTCTAAGTTTGTTCCTCAGAACCTTTTCTTTTTTAACTCCCTAATGAACTCAATTAATTAAGATCAATTTCCACGAGTCGCCAGTTATTTGAGACCGAGGATTTTCTCCCGTAGTAAAGCTTTTAAAAACTTTTCAGGTTATCATCAAAGAAAACTGATCTATTAGAAAACTATTAGAAATAACATTCATAACGTTGTCGTGATTATATTTCAGCCTTTTGTCAGTTATGAAATTGCACGAATTCTCCAGAAGTTCCATTTTTAAGTCATTTTCTCGCCCATCAATAAAATCCGTGGTTCGATGCTTAAGGAATCCATTTCTGGACTTTAATTCTTGGAGCATTTATAGCTTATCATGTCAGTGTGGTTTAAGATATATCGGCCAAACTGCAATGAAGTGCCTCTGAATTAGGGATAGCATGTCAATAATGAGTTGGCCTCCTCTGGCTTTGGTAATGGCTGCTATACGACGAGGCATACGTTCAACAAGTTTGTGGAAGCATGGCGTGGTTTCAGACCTTTGTCTAAAACATCCCAAAGGTGCTCAATAGGATTTAAGTCAAGGCTTCAAGGTAGCAAATTCCTGACAGAGAGGAATGTTCATCCAACAAGGCAGTAGCCAACCGGGACTTGTGAGAGGTGCAGTTACCTTGCTGGAATACTCCATTTCCATGTGAATGACAGGACAACATAAATGGATGGAGATGATGGCCCAGCAATTCTACGTACCGAAGCATATTGAAGAAGGACGGTACACGTACCAAAGATCCCAAACACTACCAAGAGAAAACACCCCAGAACATGATTGAGCCGCCATGGCGTTGTACAGTTCCAACCTGGGATGCAGGATCCATGGCTTCATAAGCCTGACGCCATATTTTCAGCCTCCCATGAGCGTTATGTAGTCCGAATCGAGACTCATCGCTCCATGCTACTCTTTTCCAGTCCTCTAGGGTCCATTCTTTGTGTTCTCTTTCCCAAGCAAGTAGTGCAACTCGATGGCATACATTGAGCAATGAATAGTACTCTCGTGGGCCTACAACTGCCGAAGCCATATGGGGAAGCGAGCGTGTCACGATACGTTTAATGACTATATGACTGGCGTCCTGATTCAGATAGGTCGTAATATAAGCTAAAGCTTGGCTTCGCTGGCTATGCATAATACGGCTGAGCCGCCTCAGACCACCTTCGTTCAAGGCTAATTGTCTGTGCAACTTGATCGATTATTAGTTCCCCCACCACCACCATCTGTGTATCCTCAGTATATTCTTGACACTGTCGATCTTGAAAATCCTAGTCCTCTGACGATTTCGGAAATTGAATGGCCCATGCGTCGAGCGCTATTGACGCGTCTACGCAATCGAAAGTGTCTAAATCAGAAGTTACGAACCTTATGTTCGAAAAGGCGAAGTTGTCTTCGATAGTTAATCATAGTTGCAAATTTAATCATAATTCAAATATTATTTGAAACGCTTCTTAAATTGCTAAACTGAATTTTTTCTTGAAGCTTTTCATATTCACAAATATTTACTTTGTTTAGTTTGTGACTTAAGTCCAATCCAGTCCCTTTATTCCAGTCCAGTTTAATCCTGTCCCCTAATACTTTTAAAATTCTATTAACTTAATTTTTACAATTTTTTAAACTTTCTGCCGACAGAGGGCGCTACCTCCTTATTCGCTTTACTGCTGTAGGGTATAAATACGACTCTTGCGCCCGCTGCTTCCTAGTCCTGCAGATTTCTTTGCTTCTGATGAAGAAGGGCCTATACCTGTTTGTCCTCGAAATCGATTGAGTTATTGATTAAATCTACGTGAAGTTGTCATATCATTTCTTAGTGTTAAAATGAATTTTAAATGAGCTTCCATAATTAGCACCTACGATATTTTAATTAATATCAGAAGAATGCTATTTGAAACCGAATAAAAAGAAAATATTGTCATAAATCAATTTATAAACAAAGATTTTATTGGTAAAAGAGAAAGTTGCTCTAATTAGCTAAGTTGGAACTTCAAAATAATAAGCCAAATTTTCGTCTACTGTATTTAAAATATTTATAAGAATTATTCTACAGCAGGAGATGATAATATTTTACTTTTAATATTTTCTGTTTTAAACCTAACCGTTGTGTGCCTTTCATAAGCTGTGCGCCTTTCATAGCTTCTTATTCTCTTCTTTCATAAAACATTAAATCTGTCATTTCATTTTATACATGCCTAACATACCACAAAAATTAATACTAGGAATTAATATCATTTTTAATTAATTTAGTTTCCTTTCTCGGTATATTTATATGATATCTCAAAACTTAACCTAGTATTTCTATTTGATTTATTTCAAATACATAAGAACTTTACATCTGATTTTCTAGAAATGCAATAAGCTTCGAAACGAGCTGTATTCAGATATTTATTAATTTATTCGTTCCAAATAAATCAGGTAGTCGGAGAAATTTAATTAATCTTGTTTTCCATTGCGAGGATTAGAAGCGCTGCTCTCACTTCATTATTTACGTCACAGCAATCTGTGGCATTGCTTCTGACATTTGACTGTCACGGAAGACGGAAATTAAATTTGTCATGAAACAATCACAATCTTTCATTAATTTTAGAATAGCCGTATTTCATTTATACCGCTGGAATAAAAAGATTTTTCTGAACTCGGTAATTGAGTTAAATAGTTAGAAATGTTATGAAAATCTTTGAGATTGCGATTTTGACTATAGGAAGAATTTAAATTAAACGGTGGCTTCCTGCATTGGGTTATTGGTAACTTCGGTGAGAATTTCCTGTAAGAATTGCTTTCTTAAAACTTTCTGACTTTTAAAGCAATATTTTTATGGAAATTTCCTGTAAAAACTGCTTTAAGATTACGATTTTCTAAAAGCGTTCTGACTTTTAAAGCAATGTACTGATAGAAATTTCCTGTAAAAATGACTTTAAGATTGCAATTTTCTAAACATTTTCTGGTTTTTAAAGCAAATAAGATTACGATTTTCTAAAAGCGTTCTGACTTTTAAAGCAATGTACTGATAGGAATTTCCTGTAAAAATGACTTTAAGATTGCAATTTTCTAAACATTTTCTGGTTTTTAAAGCAACATATTTATGGGAATTTCCTGTGATAATTGCTTTAATATTTTGATTTTCTAAAACCTTTCTGATTTTTAAAACAATGTTTTTATGGGATTTTCCTCTAAGAATTGCTTTAAGATTACGATTTTTTAAAAACGTTCTGGTTTTTAAAGCAATCTACTTATGGGAATTTCCTGTGGTAACTGCTTTAATATTTTGATTTTCTAAAACCTTTCTTACTTTTAAGGCAATGTTTTATGGGAAATTGCTACAAAAATTGCTTTAAGATTACGATTTTCTAAAAATGTGCTGATTTTTAAAGCAATGCACTTACGAGAATTCCCTGTAAGAACTGCTTCAAGGTTACGATTTTCTAAACATGTTCTCATTTTTAAAGCAATACACTTATGGTTTTTTTTTTTTTTTTTTTTTTTTTTTATTTTTTTTTCTTGGTAGAATTCCTTTAATATTTCGATTTTCTAAAAACTTTCTGATTTTTAAAGCAATATACTTATGGTAATTTCCTGTAAGAATTGCTTTAAGATTACAATTTTCTAAAAACGACTTTTAAAATGGTATACTTATTAACATTCTTCAAATTTTAATGGTGTTATTTCTTGATAAGCCCACTGCAGATCGAAAATGTCGTTTTCAGTAGAAATTGCCAGCGAAACGCATAACTTACCAAATAGTTTAGCTTACGCTAGCCTTGCTTAATCCATTTCAAGAAATTTATATTACCTTACGTTGGTCAAAATTAGAGGAGGGATATATTAACTTTTCTAAATTCTTAATCCTAAACGTTTCTCGAATTTCTTGAATCTTTTAAATAAACAAAAAAAACACGGTTCTTTTCAAAATAATACGAATACAACTATATCTATTACAAAGATATAAATAAATTGCAGAAAATCAAGTGCATAATTAAAACTCTTGAAGTTATTTTTCTCAATGTTGTTTAATAAAAGTTATTTGAGTAGCAACTTTGCATTTTTATATAATTCCTGACTCTCTTTCAACCAGAGTAAATAGGAAGAGGATTATTTAATGAAACCAAATAGATAAGCACTAAACATGAAACGCTAAAATTCTTTATAGGAAGTTGTAGAGACATTAGGTTTATTTCGAAACAGGAGAGGTGAAAAATAAGCAACGCCTTCGCCGGGAATCGAACCACGGACCTCTCGGTTACGGGTCGAGCATGCAGACCACTACACTACGAAGGCATGCGAAGAGGGCGGGAGAAATACCTTATAAAGTTAAGAGTAGTGCTCGGGGCCGCTGCAAGATAATATTCGTGAAATGCAAAAGTCACTTTTCAAATTAATGGTTCTATGCTTGAGGTAAATAAATGTAACCTTTCCTAATTAAATTAAGTTTGAATTCTTAATTAATAATTAATCTAAGTCTTAAGTTGAAATGTTTAAAGGTTTTTTGGATTAATATTCGAAAGATTGAAAATGGAAGAGAATACGAAGATTCGAATTCTCGAATCTTACACACAAAGTTCTTGACATTCAAAGATTCAAAAGTCTCATTCCTAACCCAAATCATTGTAAACAAAGCTGTTTTTTTAACTGGTTGAACATTTCATACAGTTTATTCCATTTGCATTTGTAATGAAAACTCAAAGTTATATGAGCGTTCACCTTTATCATACGGAGATCAGAGCCCAAATAGCATGTATAATATGTGATGTACAGTATTTATATTATTCGCTAAGGGGAGAGGGCGTTGTAAATAATAGCATTATTCTTTTCTGGTGAGACTGGAAAGAAATTGGCCATCGTCACTACGTCGATACTCCTTGAGGATTTAACTTGAAACGCATAGGGCTTTTCTCAAAATATCACATTCTAACTGCACAACTTTTTTCTGCTTTTTGTTATACACAATTCACCTGCATAGTTAGCCTGCATAGCATTAGAATTAGTCTGAAGGTTTGTATAAATGGGGTGCCATTGCAGGAACAAATGCTTGTATATCAAGTTTGCAAAAAATCAAAACCTTTGCTTATGTGTCATCAATATTGACCTGTTCACAGTGATTCAGCAAACCTGTCAAATGATAGTTGACAACATTCATTACTTCCATGTGTTCCCTGAAATTAAGACTCTGTCTTATTAACATATGCTCCAAAAGACGTATTAAGGCTTGTTTACATCGAATGCATTATTTTTCCAAGCAAACAATTAACATTTATCCATTTGCAACATTCTATATTTATTCATATATTCAGGAACCTGCATTTTCTCATTTATTTATATGTAAAATTTACATTTGTTCAAGTACAGTCAGGCCATCTTTTTCTGAAACATCGTTACGAAGCTGCATACTCCGAATTCCAACCTACATTTTTTGTGAAACCATTTCTTGTAAAACCATGAACGTAACCTCTCATGTCTAACGAAAGAGATCTTCTGAAGTGTGCATATCTTGTCAGTTTAGCCTGCTCGTAGTGCATTGGCAACGCAGCTGTCAGTGATCTTCTCCCATAAATTCTTCACTTAAATCACAACCTCTTGAAGTCAGGCTTCTCAAACCTTCCACGCTAATTTCTCTTCTTTCTATTTTCAATGTAGTCATTTCCATGGTAAATTATTTTTGAATATCTGATGTACAATATATATGCAATATTGTATATATTGCAATATCGAACGTTCGGAGACAAGTAATCATTGAAGAAATCATTACTTGGTCTATTCTTTCTCGAAGAAAGTTCTTCATGCTTTAGTGTAGTGAGTACTGGCTCAGCCACTGACTAGCATACCTTTTCGAGTCCATCGCAGAGCAAATGGTAGCATGAATTCAATTTTTTTTCTTGTAGCTGCTTTTCTGAATCAGACGTTTTCGGTTTCATTAACTTAAATACTTTGAACAAATTCAGTCTTATCTTTCTCGCCCTTACTTATAATTAGAGTTGGGGCTTTGCTTCTGTTCAAACGAACTGAAAAATACAGGTAAAACGTGCGCTTTCGTAACTTGAAGGAATATAGAACAATGAGACGCTTCTCTGATCGACTGCCGTTTAAACTGCTTGATCTTTAAACACTGAAATGTCATCCACAGCAATGTTGGAGAGTTGGTATTTAGAAAAGCTGATGCCATCAACAAAAGATTTAAATACAAATGCCCGTTTCAGTATGTTGTAGCTTGAACAGTGCTGACAAGCGTCTTAGAGACAGTTCATACCCCTGAAGGAAGCCATCCATCCGTTCTTGTGATGCTTTGAACTAGTCTGAAAGTTTGTATAAATGTGGTGCCATTGCAGGAACAAATGCTTGTATATCAGGTTTGCAAAAAATCAAAACCTTTGCTTATCTGTCATCAATATTGACCTGTTCACAGTGATGAAATTTATTCACAGATTATGTAAGAAATAATACTCCGTAATTTGATTCACATTTGCGCTTCTTAGTATTTCCCTCATCCAGCTGCTGATTACGAAAACCTTTCTCTGATCGCCATTTTGGGACTATTCGGAGATTTTAACTTCTCCACTTTGCAGAAAATTGCAAAATTCGGGAATCTTCCAGGATTCCTTTCTTAGACGCAACAGAATACTTCTTTTTTCCAATCACCTTGTTTGAGAATCAAAATATTTTTCTTTTTAAGTCTGTTACTACAACAGATGCAATTGAAGATTTACGAGACAGGAGTGTTAACAAAAACTGCATAAAATAATAAGTCATACAAAAGCGACCAAAAACGTCTGGCGCAAAATTCTAGAAATGTTTCTTTATTCTACACGAATGCATTAAATACGTCTGCTACAGCGTATGACGCACTGAATTATGAATATTCTGCTTATATTTATCCACGGCCATTGATTATCAAGTATGCATATGCATTGTCTCTTCCTATAACTGGTCATTTAGCAATTAGGTTTAGCATTCCGTCTGGCTGATGATCTTAATTTGGCTTATTTTTGGCATATTGCTCATATTTCGAACTTCATACTAGGGCTTATTTTCCGATTAGGCCTTATTCTCTAGGAAACAGCGCACATCATTTCAACTTGATTTAGCTAAAACATTGTCTGCTTACGGACAGAATTTCTATCAATTAATCGTTTGCTTTCATTCAGTGAACATCTGTCATGCATTCGAAAACAGAGCTTAGATTTGCTTTAACATATAGCTGTTGAGTGGAAGAAACAGCAAATGAGTCATTTGAAATGCTGTGTAAAGCACATGGAAATCAAAGATTAACACGACACAATCGAGTTTTTTAAAAATTTTAAAAGAGCGGAAATGTTGATATTAATTAAATTTGGAAAGAGATCTGTAAAATAAATAAGCAGTTCTAACAAAAAGATCATCGAGAAATCGGACATTTCTTATTACCGAGGTGCTCGGAAAATATAAAAATCAATTGTTCATCGATTTAAGGAAGATATAGCTTTAAAATACTACCCAAAAGAACGACTTAAAACAACTTCCTTAAAATTTACAAGTAATTTATTTCATTCGGGAAAAGGTGGAGATTCAACATAAATGACAAACTTATTTATATTTGATTCTAGTCTTGGGACTAAGTATTATCATTCAAAATTCCATTCTTTGCGCATTTCAGGATAAAAGCCTAAAGAAAAATTAGCCAACAAAATGGTAAACTAATACTGCAAATTATAATGATCTGATACGCCGTAGATGAAGAAGGCAATGTTTTTAAACTACTCTTCTTTCAAGGAACTGTAAACGATCATATCTGTGTCGTTACATGCATTAAAAAGAGATTAACTTTTGATTTAAAAAGATTGATTTACATTTGATTCTTTTCGTCAAATGATGCCATATATTTTAATCACTGCATTAAATAAAGTTTAACTCCTTTCTTCAAACAACGTCATCAAAATGAAGATATTTTCTTTAAGTTGCATTTAGCTACAAGCCATTGTACGAAAAACTGTTTTGAATTACTTGAACAAATAGAAAATTGATTTTGCCCCGAAATCGAAGAGGTTAGGAAAGAATTATCAAAAGCAACTACTTCAATAAAAAAGTAAGTGTAATAGCTCGAGTGATTTCAATAGAAATTGCTTTCGACTATTAAAGTCAATTTCTGAAAAAACAGTGCAAGTATGCATGAAGGAAGAAAGAATAAATCTTCATAAAAAGGGCCAAAAAGAAGTTAAGGGAATAATTTATAAGGTATTTTTCCCTCCTTCTAGCATGTCTTTGTAGTGTAATAGTCCCGGCGAAGGCAGTGCTCACTTTTCAGGTCTTCTGCTTTCCAAATGACCTAATGACTCTACAGTGGCGCCCGAACTAAAATGTGATGGACAATAATTCGTCACCAGCAGGATTTAGAGATTCCGTCCCCTAATCCCTAATCGCCCTTTAAAAGAGGGGAGTATATAACGTATTTTCTCCCTCCTTCCAGCATGCCTTCGTGGCGTAACGGTAGAACACTCGGCGCGTATTCGAGTAGTCCAGGTTCGAGCCCTGACGCATTTTTCAAGTCTTCTGCTTTATAAATAACTTAATGTCTCTACAAACTTAAATGTAACGAAGAAATAATTATAAGAAGTACGCAGTGCCCATGCATGCAGGCAGTTGCTATTTTATAACCTTTCGCAAAATCAGTGTTAAAAGTGTGAAAAAAATACTCCAAGTAGTGTAAAATGATGTATGCATAATAATTCTTGGATACTTCCTTGATTACTTTCCTAAAAGAATCTTGTTATCGAGTAATGTGTTCACAAGAAATGGGTTTTCGTACTATATCTTGTGTTTCGAAATGTTCTTTGCCATTTTTGCTATTTTATTTTTAATCAGACTTACGATGAACAAGTCCGGAATCTGTATTTTGCTTTTTATGTGAAGCCAGTGAAATCTTAAATTATTATGAAATTAAAATAACGTCCCATGTGTAATTAGTGAACTCTCTTTCCTTCATAGTGTCACGCTTTGCCAAAGGTAAGTAAGTAAATTAGTAAAGAAACAAACTTGTATTTGACGTATATTTAGACAAAACGTTGGCATAGATTTGACGTATATTTGGACAAAAACTTTGGAGCAGATTTGTCCAAATCTACGCCAACGTTTTTGTCCAAATCTACGCCATATACAAACTTGTTTCTTTACTAATATTAAGTTTCACTTTGGCGCATTTCTCTTCTGATTTTAGGTAAGTAAATTTTCTAATTTATTTCGAGTTATTGTGGCATTTAACACAGTACAAACTAAATTTCAGTAACACATACACAACTTATGTATATCTTTATGGAGGTATATGTGAGATTAACGAGAAAATTAAAAATTTTAAATTATATTTCATATAAAAATCAGTAATTAAATATTAAATGGATTTGATCTAAAAGCATACTAAAATGCAGGATTTAATGCATAAGAGAACATTTAACTCACCTAAGGAATCTTTCTCCGAAATCTGTCGTAGATCTCGATTTTTATAATTTTTTCTGTAATCATTATTACCCTTAACAATATTTATAATTTTTTTTAAATTATTAGCCATCAGAATTTTTTTAACAAAAGTTTATATGGCGAAATTTAAACCTTTCTCGGATTTTTACATATTTATACGAAAATCCTTAACCTTTTTTGTCTACAGTGTCCTTGCAGACGTTCAAGGCATGTAAGAAAAATTTTGTCACCTTTCATTATGCATTGTGCACAAATACGAGATCTGAATCTTATAAATAAGTGAGAAATAATCAAAGCAGTTGTGTTTGTTTGCTTAAAATTTTTTTGCTCTTAAATTAGAATCCTATTTCAAACTTAAATAAATGTCATTTGCAATGCAAATACTTAAATAAGCTCATTTACTGAGAACAGGAAGACTTTCAGCTTCAGTTTAAAGGAACTAATGCTTGAAGAAATAATAAGAATTTGCTATGGTGAACTGGTAATAAAGGTTATGTATCAACTAACTGAACAGTAGATGCAAAAAAAACGGCATCGCGTTTAAATGATTTAATAATAGATACACTAAATTCATTCTATTACTTTTTAACTATCGATCTGTTTATTCTTTTCGAAGCAGCGTTATCTATCTTTATATTAAAATTATGATGCAAAAATTGTAATTATTACAAGCGTTTCGAATTATGAATGCTTTCTAATTCATTTGCCAGACCTTTGAGTAAGATATTTACCTAAAATACTGTGAGAAGTAAAATTTAAAGTAATATCCTTAGACAAAATTTCCTCCTAACATAAAAATCAAGAATTTTTATTACTTTTGCCATTTTTTCAGTGCAGCTCACATCTTCTACATCGCATAAGAATCGTTGTTTCTGATAATTTCATTCTGTTGATTTAAGATGCATATTTCTTGTTACAGATAACTCTTCAAATACTCTGCTCTGTTTTAAGAAATATTTTCATTTAAAATATTAAACAATTTTAATTCATTTTCCAGTTATTTAAAGCATTAAACAAAATTCCAGCGTTCTGTTGGTATAAAATAATTTTCTACAAATTGTGAAAAACGCTCGACTTGTTTTGGTAAAAAAAGATAAAAACGTGATTTTGATGTAACAGAAATAAATGGCTCTCTCTCAACGTATGTAATATATGATTCTAGTAATATTTTTATTAATTAATGATGCAAATATTCATTGAAGTTATTGGGTTATTATTTTTATAACCAGTTTTTTAATGACTTAGATCTTTATTATCATTTCTCCCTTCCGTTTCCTCACCAAAATGTTAATTAGATTAGAGAGTATTTAAGTTGAGGGTTCTGAATTGTAATACAGGACCTTGTCCTGGTTCTCGAGGAGACGTTACTAAGTTTCATCAGCTCTGATAAGATTGTAATTCTTCGGCTTTGCGTTATTTCCCCGACATTTAAATTGTTATGCCTGTGAGAAGTTTTTAGCCAACTGAGCCAATTGCGTGTTACATCAAATGTGTAGCCTTTGAATACTAGGCTTAGTTTTAAATTTGAATTTATTGTTACTTTTTAAGTTTCATCGCCACAAGTAAGGGTTGTTTTATTACGCACAACTTGTCTCGATTTAATAAAATGATTGTTTTAAACCTTTTCAAGACTCGGTAATTCTTTTCAGACGAAACGATAATTTGCTCCAACTCTGTTAGGACTTTGATATTAGTTTATGCTATCAACGAAATCTAAATTCCATAATCATTGGATATATTTTGATTGAATTTTCTTAAGATTGCGTTCTTCAACAAACGCATTTAAATGTATAATTAAAAATTAAATAAAATTTTATTTGTTAAAAAAGGAATAATGTAACGTAATACATGTGTCCAAAAATTCTAGAGACTCTTCTGAAAGCGTTTTTAAAGTCAATAGCTCTCGAAGTCGCTTATGACCTCCAAATTAAGCTCGTTTTAATGCTTAATTTTACTTCCCACAGTGATATAGTAGTTCGTAAGTAAAACAAGTCCTCTTGAACTCTAATGTTAGGTGCCATTGCATTTGGAAACCATACATATTCAATACTTACCTTAATTGGCTACTTTTAGAGAAGAAAGGAGAGTAAAAGAGGCAAATCGACAACCTTGTATTCTGCGTAGATTTTGTAAAATCCCAATCGATTTCGAGTGCAAAACGGGTACCCCTTTATCAGGAGCAAAATATTCTGCAAAAAAGAAAAAAAGGCAAAAAGGCATCCCCGTCGGCGTGTTTCTCTTGCGTCCTGAAGAAAGGATAGTGATTGTGGACAGCAGATCCATTTTGACCTGCTGGCTCATTACATCAATCTCCGTGAATGTAGTTCTGTTTTGACGGTAAATTTGCAATAATTTTCATTTATTTCACGTTCATTCGAAATCATGTGTTCACAGGGGCTGTTATTTCAACTGATTCAAAAATCATCTGTACAGATAATGAGAAAGTGATAATCGGGGTTCGTTTCGATGCCTTGTGGTCTACAGATAGTGAAACCTTTCCTTCTTAACACAAATACTAAATGTATTAGGATGTAAGTAGTATAAAATTCATATACATAAATTCTGTATGCAGTTAACTTCTAAATGCTCGTCTCCAAAAAACGTTTAGTGCACTCAGTGTACATTTAGCAGCTGATAAGGGCATATATTTATCCTGAGGTTACAAGTTCTTCAACAAACGCTAATTTGTAAGTTAATTTTACCCCTTCAGTCCTAAGCTTCGTTCACACGATGGTTTTTCAATCATAAGAGGTCTAAACCTGTCTTTGTTGATATGCAACCAGACCCTTACTACATCACAAAACCTGGCTTCAGAATTTTGCCTAAAATGTTCTAATTTTTCAACTTTATGCCGACATGGTATAAGAACCGACCAATCACAGCGAAGCAAATATGGAATCACATTCGGTCAGTGGTTTTTCTGAATTAGCTACACATTTACGTATGCGCAACTTTCCTTTCCCTGATTGACTCAATACCTTCTAACAGAAGCGTTCTGTTAGGAGGTGTTGACTGACTACTTCTTAAACCACATTAAACAGGTTTGAATGGACTCAATGATTTTTATGCCTTACACCACAATGCCTTTGATTATGACGATCAAACCTTCATCTGAACGAAGCCTAATCACCCAAAAGACCTAGGTGCCTTTTTCGCCCTTAAACGTAATGGAAGGATGTACTAAATACTACTATTGTTGTTGAGTTATCGGCGGTATATAGAGATAATACCCTGAAGTCATAAACAGTATGTATAATTAATAAAGCATCATCTGCGATAAAACCTTTTTTGTTTCGCATATAAATGCTAGAAGCATAAAAAGGTGAAATGTCGATCAACAGAAAATTGTATTATTATTTGATCAATGCATTTTCATTCTTTTCTTCACCTAGATTTCGTTCGTTTATGCACTGAATGATTGTTCATTGGAAACACTAGCAGATATTTCCAAACTGGACTGTCTTCTTTCTATAGGAAAGCATGGTAATGATTTTATTAAAACCCTTAAAGCATTTAGTAAATCTTATTTTGATTTTGAGAGGAAATATCAGTGATAATGTAACCACTGATATATACATGTTTCTGGCTGATATTTTACAGTATTTCTGGCAGGAAAGGATAATGTCCAAATTATTTATGGAGCTGGAAGTGTCTAGTCGTAATCTTAGAAAGCAAGGATCCCTATCCTCTCTATTTAGAAAAAAATATGAATATTTTGGAGCAGGAAGTCTTGCAAAATTAACTGTGCTTGCATCCGGAGTCGAAACCGATATGCATCACTATATCATAACGACAGCATGAGAGAAATACCTGTAATTCCTTATATACTGCCTAGTAAAAAAACGACTAAGGAGATGCAAGCCTCATTCGGCCAAATTATAGTGTAATAATTTATCGTCCACGGTATTTTTGTTCCAGAGCTGTTGCTGATTCGGTGGGTTTTTAAGAGCAAAAAATCTTGAACAGTCACGTGTGCTATTGTCTAGAATCAAATCCAAGATCTTCCAACTGCGGGATAGACATCACAAGAATATAAGTAAAAAATATTTTTTATTCCTTATGATATCACTGCAGTTTAGATTGTGAAACAGGATGAGATCCTTTTACTTTCCTCTAATAGTTGTCAATGCATTGAAGCGTTTGAGCAAAAAATCATTAATATATCAATCAACCTTCATTCAAAATTTGTGTGCATCCGTTCTAAAAATGGTTCGAGCTGCTTTTAATGTCAGAGGAATCCTATATCATGTTAGTTGTGTAATATCTCTGTTACAAAAGCGGTTCTCTTATGTTACATTTATAACCACTGTACCATATAATCGTTTCCACGGTTCACCGCAAGCTGCAGCTGAGCATAAATTTTTTGTCTTACACGGAATTAGAAACAATTTAAAATTTTCTTTAATTAGACATGATTAAAGACAGCTCTTTCTCAAAAAACGTTTCTAAAAAATGTTTGAAAAAAAGAAAAATCACTTCCCCCCCCCCATTTGATTACATTTCAGGATCAGAATTAGACAAGCCAAATAATGTTTTAGAGTAAGGAATGCTTTAGAAAAAAGAATGATAAATAGAATACAGAAAATAAAAAATAAGAAATAAGAACAATAAGAAACAGAAATAAAAAGAAAAAATGCTTTAGAAAAAAGTAAGAAAGAAGAATAATGCTTTAGAAAAAGAAGAAAGAAAGAAAAATAAATTAAAGAGTATAAGAAAAAGATACAGAGAAGGAGATACAGAGAAAATAATAAATAATAAAAATAAGAAATAGAAATAAGAACGAATAATGCTTTAGGAAAATAATAAGAAATAGAAATAAGAAAGGATAATGCTTTTGAAAAAAGAATAAGAAAAATAATAAATAGAATAGAGAAAATAGGAAAAAATGAAAGATAAAAACAAGAAAGAGAATACAGAATATAATAAAAATTAGAAACAGAAATAAGGAAGAATCATGCTTTAGAAAAGTAATAAGAAATAGAAATAAGAAAGAATAATTCTGTAGAAAAAAGAGTAAGAACAATAAATGAAATACTGAAAATAAAAAATAATAAAAATAAGATATAGAATGGAGAAAATAATTAATGATAAATAATAAAAATAAGATATAGAAATAAGAAAGAATAATAAACAGAACTGAGAAAATAAAAAATAATGAACAATAAAAATAAAAAAATAGAAATAAGAATAGGAATGTGAAAGAATAATGCTTTAGGAATAAGAATAGGAATGAGAAAGAATAATGCTTTAGAAATAAGAATAGGCATGAGAAAGAATAATGCTTTAGAAATAAGAATAAAGAATTTATTCTTATTTGACCTTCTGTGTACATCAGTGTGAAATTACGAATTGTCCATATGCTTTTCCTGCTTGAATGAAATAACATTGAATGTCGTACAGTATTTTCTGTCTAAATTTTAACCATAGCTTTCTTAACACATGCTACGGACAACCGAATCACAGTCTCTTTTTTAATCTTAAATTTTAGCTATTTTGTATCTGTTAATTTGATCACGAATTTTATTATATAATTAATCATATTTTATTATTTTAATTTTCTAATTATTTCTTTCATGTTATTTTAATTGTGAATGTATTTCGTTGCAGGATGTGCATCGTTTATGATTTGTTGTCTTTAAAAGAAGTGTTTGAAAATCTGGAGTGAACTATTTACAGACTTTCGTATGAAATTTTTCACTCGCAGAATCTATCATTTTGTGCTCATTTGTAATACTGAGAGCTACTAATAAACTCCAGAAAGCTTCTAAATGTCCATTTTCAGATACCAGTAAAAAGAATGTTAAATCCTCAGTATCCTTAATAGAATAACTTTAATAACACACTGAGAATCAAAATGTCATGAAAGTTAGCAAGGTAAAGTTGCCTAAATTTTACAGTTATTAGCTGGTTACTTTTAAGCTGGCTTATAACAATCCGAGCATAAGATAACATACCTTAATAATAATTGTAAAATCTATAAATAATAATAATAATTTTAAAACTAAAAAATCATACAAAGTTATCTTAAAGTATATTCAAAATCAAGGCATAAATCAAGGCAAAATTCAAGGCATCTTCAATCAAATTATCAACGCTTAGTAATCACAGTTCAGTCGCCACCCTGGTCACAAACTCAAATTAATCCAACAGCTATCAAAGCATCGTTTTCTCTGCTTCTTGTGCCATAACATTCAATTCTCATGTCAGAAATCTGATCTTCTTTAGTCTTATTTGAATTACAAGCAAGTTGGTAAATGTTTTATTCATTTATTTAATCATTCCTGGATTAATACAAACAACAGAAGCCTAATTTTCGGTTATTTCCTTATCATAAATTTAGCATTTTCTATAATTATTCAAGATAGAATAATCCGTATTTCTTACATCTATAAATTTATAAAGTTTATTTTGTTATGCTATTTCTTTTTTACTTCCTTGTGCTAAGTAAAGAAAGTATTGTGATCACGAAAAATTTCAGGTATCATATTTCAACGAAAATATTCATTTTGACGGCTATCGAATGCAATTTAACAATGTTTTGGCGTGACATCCGTACGTAAGGCCAGAATAAGGAACTCTCTTTTCCCAAACGAATTATAAAACTGATTTAAAATGGATTCAGAAGATATTTTTTGTGGAGTGTGTACGTAAGCACGTATGTATGTATCTCGCATAATTCAAAAAAGATTAACCACAGGACGTTGAAATTTTGTATACAGGACTGCTATAACGTCTAGTTTCGCATTTCCTGTTTTGGTTGCAATCGGCAAGACCAAAAGTGCATATATATATGCTTTTAAAAAAGTTCTGTATGCAAGAAGTATCGAAAGCGAACACTCGAAGAAATGGAAACTAGTGTAAAGAGAATTGCGTGCTTATTGAAAAACAGAAGACTGAAGAAGTATTTTTTACGAAAGCATTTGTAACTTGAATTTTGTAGACATTATGAAATTATTTAAATTACTTAACGCTTTTGAATACAAGAATTTCCATGTACATGGGTTTTAAAGTACGACGTCAATTTAGATGATTAAAAATAGCAGCAAAGCGTCTGGCCAGGAAGAAAGCTTAGGCGAAAGAGAGCACAGAAGTTCAAAGGAAGAAGGGAGGGAGTCAACAGTTTCAGTTAGAATTAAAGAAGGTTTGGTTTACAAGTATTTGATTGGGCAAGAGACATCTGTATTAAGCGTTACGTAACATGGAAGGATCTCGAATATGGGAGAACAGGTGAATTTAGGGGGAGAGCATAAAATCTGGGATTGTTAATTTTTAGATAGCCAATTATTCTAAAGCAGCCATCGTATTTTGTTATATCTTACATATGTATATACACTCTGTTACTCGGCTCCGTGAGCTCAGTTTTTTTTATTCTTATGTGTTGGTAAATTGTGCACTTTTTGCTTTAAAAATGATTGAATTACGTTGCTCTTATTTTCTGGTTAAGGTTTTCATGCCTTTAGTTAAACCGCATGCAATGATTGTAGAATTATCAACAATTTAAAATTTGTTTAAGTGCAGCTACGCCTTTTTTTTTTTTTTTTTTTTTTTTACCATAGCAGCCAATTTGTTTGCATGAGCAGAATAGTGAATTAAGTCTTTTTGCATCTTCAGTGTCTTTTTGCCGAGTAGGATCAAAACAAAACTTTGAGTTTTGTGCACCGTAAAATCTGCCTTCTTGCCTGCTGGCCAAAGTACTTGTTTTTGCATAAAAACTATCATTTTAATTGCAAAAATTGTTTTTTAATTGTTTTAACTGTATTTGGTGTTTTATGTTTTTTCTAGACCTTTAAATTTTTAATGAATGTATTTTGAGTTTTTATGTATTTTTGCCTTGCCGCGAAGGGAGAACTCAATTAATTGAATGAGAAATATATCTCTAATGAAATTCGAGGTAATAAGTTTAAAGGAAATGCTGAACAAAGTGCGTATAATTTAATATTCCGTACAAGGAAGTCATGTGGTGTACACATCAAACTTTTTTGTAAATGGAAAGCTAATAAATGGAATTAAATTGTTCATAAAAATAAATATATATCTCTGAGTTTCATTATTTAAGACTAAAATTCTCTCCTATATATTCAGCGTCCTATTTTTTTCATGTTATATTTGAAATCATTTAACGCTATTCCTCGCTTCACTTATTTGGAACACGGTTATAAAAACGTTCCTTGTTGCCAATTCATTGTTTGAAGTTTTGTTTTATTTGATTTCCTTGTGCATTGTTATCCTTGGCCTTTATTTTTCTTTTCGGTTGCCTTAAAATTTTTGAAATAAAGCGGATATCATATAGTGCGTGCAAAAGATGCAAGGACGCAGATGTTCGAAATATTTTAGCAATATCTGAGCACCAACGTGACTTGTTAAATGCTTGAAATGAGTGTTAGGAATTTCTCAGACATGATAGTCGCATTGTATTTTCCTTCTGTTGAATTCGACATCGAATCACATAAAAATTAAAATTCAAAAATTTATTTACAACTGAAAAAAAGATTAAGGAGGAAAAAAAAAGAAAAGAAAACATGTTCTAAAAATGACCAGCAGCAATTTCTAAAAACAAATTTTTTTTTTAAATTATAAATCTATCGTTACAGTTTCTACTGCCAGATTCTTATATTTTTTCTTTTAAACAAAGGCTCAAAATTAACATTTCTAACATTCTCTGATTTTTGTAAAGTGAGAACTTTATAATCGAATGAATAAGAAAATTAAAAAATTTGATGTGTACAACACATGATTTCCTTGTACGGAATATTAAATTATACGCAGTTTTCCTGCCTTCCATTTAAACTTATTTCCTCGGATTTCATTACAGATATATTTCTCATTCAATTAATTCAGTTCTCATATCGAAACAAGGCAAAAAATACGTTTAATAAAGATCAAAATATCTTTATTAAAAATTGAAAAATATAGACAAATATAAAATCTAAATACAGTTAAAACAATTTAAAGAACAATTTTTACAATTAAAATTAGTTTCTTCGCAAAAACAAACAATTCTTCCAGAGTGCAAGACGGCTGATTTTTTCGGTGCACAAAACTGAAAGTTGGTCTCACTGGGCAAAAAGACACTACTAGGCTTAGAAGCTAACTTAATTTGTAGTGGACGCTATACTAAGTCAATATATGGGATAATTTAATACCTTAAATGATAATTCAAAATGGATTAAGCATGATTTATTCGCATTAATAAAAGAAGACATTATCTTTGCTGTTTCGAAGTTTAGTTTCTCTACATTGGCAGCAAATCCACTATTCTGCTAGGTTTCGAATGTAAACAAATAGGGCTGCTATAAAAAAATTAGGCTTAGCCGCACTTAAGCAACTTTTAAATTGTTGAGAATTTTACAACTATAATACGCAGGTTAACGAAAGACAAAAAAACCTTAATCGGAAGATAAGAACAACATAATTCAATCATTTTTAAAGCAAAAAATGAACAATTTACCAACATATAAGAATAAAAAAACTGAGCTCATGGAGCCGAGTAACGGAGTGGATATATGTATATATATATCCACTCTGTGGCCAATTGCAACCAAAATAGGAGGTGCACATCTACATGTTATAGCAGTCCTATATACAAAATTTCAACGTTCTGAGTTATGCGAGTTGCCTACATACATACATACGTACATCCGTACGTATGTTCATACAGACGCCACGAAAAAATTCTCTTCTGAATCCATTTTAAGTCAGTTTTATAATTCGTTTGGGGAAAAATAGTCCTTTATTCTGTCCTTTCATACAGATGTCACGCAAAAAACATTGTTAAATTGCATTCGATAGCGGTCAAAATGGATATTTTCCTTAAAATAAGATACCCGAAATTTTTAACGTTTACAATACTTCCTTTTGACTTCGTACAAGGAAGAAAAAAAATCTAAGATTTCGAAGAGGTTAAAAGTTTTATCGTCAAATTTTGACTTGTGACTTGTTGACAATTATAATTTTGTGATTTTACAAAAATCAAAGAGTGTCAGAAATGTTAAAGTCTTTCTGCTAACAGCTTATGCAATTAGAAAAAGCAGTCAGAGAGAAAAAGGTCCGAAAAATCGCAAAAGAATCGTCTAGCACCACGACAAAACGAGGCCTCACACATGTTTAGTAACACGTAGGAAATTATTGAAGCTTAACTGGTAAGTGATTTCGCATCCCCCCCCCATGGAGACAGAACTTGCACCAAAGGATTCTCATTTATTTCGAAGTTTACAAAACTTCTTAAATGGTAAAAATTTCAGTGATAACGATGATCTCAAATCGCACTTGGTTGAGGTTTTTGCTGATAAAGAGCAGAAGTTCTATGGGCGCGCAATCATGAAGTCACCAGAAAGATGGAAAAATGTCATCGGATAGGATGGAAGATCTTTGACTGACTAAAGTTCATTTTGTGTGAGAAAAATTTCATTTTACTTCACATAAAAAAACGAAATTACTTTCTTGCTAATCTGGTACATAAATTACAGATCATGTACAAGGGTAACCAGTCAATATAAATGTCGAATTATCTTAGTAATAAAACCTATGCAACTAAATCGATGTTATAGGAACCTTGTAAGATCTGTATACGATAAGCATCCCTGATTTATATAGGTTTTAAAGTTTATTTATTTTTGGATGTTGGTGTTATAGTATAGACGACATTCATGGATTTCATTTTGGTTATTTACGCCTTGGTTCTTGTACATCCTGGAAATTTGTTACAATGTCATTTTTATTGTACGTTTGTTGAAACTATGTAGAATTTTAATGCAACGCATTTTGAAACTCCTAGCTCTTGAATGCGTTGAAGCAATTAAATATCCAATTTTCTTTATCTACTGTCATTATAATGCTACATAAGGTTAATCAATGACTTTATGTGATTTATGATAAAATTCAATGCGATATTTTGAATTCGCATACTAGGATTCCATCACGAAGAACTGATTACATATAATTGCCTACTATATTTTGTTTTTCAAGAGTGTAATTTTACATAAGATCTTTTCCTCTCTAGAGTAATAACAAAACATCGAAAGGCGGAAGGCTGTTAGCAGAAAAATCAATATTGTTTTCGGATATTTCGAAGCTTGCCTCAATTATCCGTGGACTCAATTATCCATGAATAGAGTGACAGATATGAATGATCCTATGGCGTGCCCAGTTTTAAATAAGATACAACAACATCTTTTTTTAACTCTAGGATTAGATTCAAATATTTTCTCTCTCGTTTTTCATCTCGGAGCTTCTTGCACTTTACAGAATGACAGAAAGCACAAATGAGTTTCTTTGCATATGCTTTATTCTCATTTCTAACAAAGCTATGTACTTTGCATATGCTAACAAATGCATCAGTTGTATTGCTATTGTAGCAGTGTTTATGGTTTATTAAATCTTTTTATAAGCTACTTTTACTAGAGACGTATACATTGTAATTCCACTGGCATTTTTATAGGATATTCAAAACAAATTTAATGCACGAATCGAAATCGATAAGAATCTACCAATTTTTAGTGGTACCCTCTTTGCTCAAGAACTAGACCCAACAAAGAATGATTACCATAATACAAGAAATAATGACACTTTAAAAAGAATACATTTTATTACTAATATTAAAATACGTGCGATAGGAATGACTTGGAGTTAGTAGTTACATGGTGTAACGAGCTTCTTCAAACGAGATTAGTTAAACTGTAGTATGGAAAACACCAAGGTCTGTCTGCCAATGAAGAATAGAGCCTTCATGAAGAACTTGTTAAAAGAAGCAAGTTATAACTGCTTTACCTGTGGAGTGGAGAAACGGAAATATTATGCATGACATAGTTTTGTTGCGTTTCAGAGATCCGCGCTTTTATCCATAAACTACTAGGTTATAAATATATAGTAAAAAATTAGATGGAGTTTTGCGTATACATTCATTTTAAGGAGTTTAAGCATGCATATAACAAAAACAGAAAATTTTCAAAAACAGAAAGAAAAAATTTAAATACATAATAAAAACAGAAATTTTTCGAGTAATCAAAATTTTACGAGAAGAAGTCGAGAACTTTATTTATCTTTATTTATGTAGTGTTTTTAATATTTTAGCATTTTAAAATAAAATGTTTAGAAAATAATACTTAAATAAATAAATCATTTGTAGTATATAAATGGATATTATACTGAAATCTGTTTTAAAGTTGTAAATTTTTTATTCACGTATAGTAATAGCCCTTAAGATATCTAACTCTATACATTGAAACACCACACCAATCAAAAATACCTTTCCTTTCGAGCATGTGGTCTGTTTCCTTTACAAATGTAAATTGTTAAAAATTTATAAGTTAAAAATGCTTAAGTTACAAAAGCACATGCAGCTTTACATTTTGTTTTAAACTTCTTCTTTCTTTATCTGATATATTCTCATTTTAACTTCCTTGCACGAAGTATTGTAATGGCGAAAAATTTCGAGTGTCATATTTCATAGGAAATATCAATTTTGAGCGCTCTCGAATCCATTTGAACGATTCCTTTTTCCAAAACGGATTGTAAAATGGATTTAAAAGGAATTCAGAACAGAATTTTTTCATGACATCTGTGCGTACATACGTACGCATTTCGCATATCTCAAAAACGAGTAGCCGTAGAACGTTGAAATTTTGTGTATGAGACTGCTATAACATGTAGTTGTACACTTTTTGTTTTCGTTGTAATCGACCGCACCAAACATATGTAAATATATATATGTTGCTGGCTTGTTATCCTGCTCGGAAAGCTCAGTTTTTTTTTTATTTTTACATGTTGATAAATTCTCCATTAAGCTTTAAAAGTTATTGAATTATGATGTTCTTATGTTCCGGTTAAGTGTTTTAGGACTTTTGTTAACCTGCATTTAATGGTTGCAGAATTATCAATAATATTGCCGCTAAGCCTAACGATGATGCGTTTTATTTACGTTTGAAACTCTTAGTAGAATAGTAATTAAGTCAGTTTTTGCACCAACTTCAGTGAATTTTTGCCAGTGGGACTAAAATTTAACTTTCAATTTTGTACACAGAAAATTCTTCCGTTCTTCCTGCCTGCTTGTCGAAATGCTTGTTTTTGCGTAGAAATTCTAATTTTAATTGTAAAAATTGTTTTTTAACTGTATTTGGCATTTTAGGTATTTTACAATTTTTGGGGAAATTTGAGTTTTTATGCCTATGTAAAATTTGTCTCTAATGAGATAAATTTAAATAGAATGCAGCAAAAAATGTGTGTAATTTTATAGCTCGTACAAGGAAGTCATGTTTATGTCCAAGTAACCCAACCACCTAACCCAGTACCTTCGATTCCTCGAAATTTCTAGAAGGTTTACACAGTTACAATTACATAAGGTCGGATCACGGAAGTAAGAAGTAAGAAGGAGAGGCTCTAACCGGTTTTCCCCGCACGCTACTTTGAAGCACTGACAATCTCTGTATGGTGACCAAAACATTCAGCGACTTACCATTAAGATCAATGGGTTTTGACACGATCAGATGTAAATATTTTGTAATTGTGTCGTAAATATGCATATAAATGCATATATTTTCTTTTTCTACAATATTTCAGAGTCCTAAGTACGTGAAAAGAATTCATTTTTAAACAGCATTTCATTCTGAATAAAATGAAATGTTATACTTTCCATAGAACTGTTTGCTCATAACGGTTTAATTTGAATGAAATATTTTCACCAGTTTTCGTTAGTTACATTAGAAAAAAATTTGAAGGTAATTCGGTTTTATTCGGTTGAGGATTGCAAAAATTAAAATCAAAGTGTATTGTATTATTAATATTAAAATGATACATTATTTCTTTTCTATTTATAGAGCTTCTTCCTAAAACACTTTCTCAAACATGACATGATTTTTTTAGCTTCTGAGGTATCTTTTAAATCGAAAAATCTATGTCAATTTATAATTAATGCTCTATTCGGTCCATTTCAATTTAGAGAACTTTTTATTTTAATAGTGAAATACTTTAAATATTGGTGCTCATTTCCATGTACTTAACTTTCTCTGAATATTTCTGAAAGGCAGAAAAAAAGAATTTTTTTCAATATTATTTAAAACTTGTAACTGAGTTATTATAAAATGTAAGGGAATAATTCTTTTAATTATACTTATCAGATTTTTTTACCCTTAATTTCAACAATACATATGCTAAAACTCTTCTTACTTCCTTAAGTACGCATCTCATTGCTTTATAATACCTTTTAACAGATTGTTTTCCAGTACGAACAATTCTTGCTTAAATAGTTTTATAAACGTATTTGTCAACAGGATTTCAGTTTACGTTTACAGTTTAATGTTAAGGTTATTATATATGTAGGTAATATTTATAATCATTATAAATTTAGGTACATTTAATAACTAGATTTCTTCACAGTAACTTTCACAGGAGTTTATAAATGAACAAATCCTTCATTTCATATTTATAAATAATTTAACAAATATTTATGTATTTTGTTAAAGGCAGATACATGCTTTTTGCAAGGATATACATAAATACCCATATATATTTCTTATTTTTCATTTTCGGCATGTGCAAATCTTTAATTTCTGCGCGTTCACTATGCGTTTGGAACATAAAATAAAAGTAGCGAATACTCTATCAAGGGTATCGAAAGACTTATACAATTTTAAAGGTACCGTAAGGTATTTTTCATTCTTTAAGCATAATATTTTGCTAAAATCTATATTTTTGTAGTTCAGCAGATTAGAATTTGATGAAACGAATTCATAATCAAAATTCGCATTGTTAGTTATCGAAAAATAACCAAGAAGTGATTTTTGTTAAAATATCACTAAACTATTCAAACTGCTATTATCCATCACACAATGAATGTTTCTTTTATGCGGAAGTGTCCCGTTTTAAGATTTGCATGGAACTATCGTGTGTCGAAATACTATCAGAGTACTGTCGATGGAGCTTCTGAATGTAAACAAAAACACCACATCTGGAGACCGATACCTCGGAGCAGTGCTTCACCCGCAGCGCGGGCTTGGCCCCTCCTGCCTTTCTAACCTCCATAGGTCGGATGTTGTTATAACTGCATAGGGGTCGGACCAATTACAGTTACGCAGAGATCGGACTAAATACCGCCAAATACCAATCTTGGCATCTTTTGACGATTTCTTGTCAAACTTTGCAATAAAAATCAGTCGTCAAAACAATCACCAGCATGACGCTAACTTGGCAAGATAGCGTCAAGAATCGATGTTAAATGGACTTAACCCTATACTCCTATTTTTCAGGCTATGTTTTGCATTCTGAGACATTTGATGTTACATTATGTAAGATATACTGCAATTTACATGTAATTTCACTAAAATTATTTACATATGTACAAAATTCTTTACATATGTACAAAATCATTCTTTATGATATCACTTATAATCTGTTCGGTCTCTACCCCTCCTTATCTCAAAGTAACTCGTAAATATAACTTCATGTGTAAAATTAACTAAGATATAGTTAATAAATTTTCCTAATTAATATTATGGTTTTTAGCTACAAATTTAATGATTAACCTTGTTTTCCTGTATAAAATTTTGTTACCAAAATATGCGTCTTTTGCTTCGAAGCTGCACCCTAAATTTGTACTCAAAATACTGAATTTAATTCATCAATAGGGGCTAACAGAAAACAAAAATCTGCGAATAAAGCCGTGACCTAAAACAGACACAAGGCTTTTCGTTTTTATTAGTCCAGAAGGACCATTGTCCGAATGAGCTATTAATCACAAAATGGGATACATTGTTTATTATAAAGAGTGATCACTTTTCAAATTATTGCCATAAAATATTATGGCTCTGTATTATATTTAAAGAAATTAAATAATGAAAAATCTGCATATATGTATGTACGTTCCTCGCATCCTGAAGAAATAACGGTACCTAGAGCCGTTAAATTTCGAATAACGTTGTCCTCCAAGCAAACATGTGCACTTGGGAGCCCGAATATTGAATTTCTAATTTTATATTTCATATTTTGAAAACCTTTGATGAATTTTTATTAACAAACGCAACAATTTCAAAGCGAACAATGGCAACACGTACGGAATAAAATAGTTTTATCTGCAGCAAGCGACACTATCTGTCGGATATTCCATGCGCATGCTATTTTAAAATGTTTTGTGACTTGCTGTTGAACTGAAATTTATGTAAGTGCGAAGAACGTGATCTATAATAAATAAAGTTAACACAAAATGTTAATAATGATAAAAAGACCCACAAAAAATGCTTTATAAACCAACTTAGTAATAAAACTGAACGTTTATATGATAAACTTAGAAAAGACTGACGTAAATTGAAAAGTGTATGCCAACACTTAACACTGTTTGGGGAATTCTAAACATATGCTACTATGCTGCTTTTAAAATTTTTGGAGTTTTGCTAATGAATTGCATATGGCCTAAGTGCGAAGAAAATGGTGCTTAATAATAAAGCTAAAATTCCAAAAAGAATGCGTTAGGAGGAGTGGGTGTAACAGCAGACTGGTAGACTGGGAGCTCAATGAGAGCGTAAAAATCCGTAGCAAATCCTTTTGGGCGATCGTTAAAATCTGAACTGTTTGAGAGTTTTTTAATTATTATTATTTTATTTAGTTTGCTCATGGTGTTTGTCGCTTTGGCTAGAAGCTTGCCATTGATTTTTCAAGTATTTCGTAGTAAGCTACAGAGTTCAAAATTTTATAACCATACATTTTTTTTTAATATAACGTAGTGAAGCTATCTTTTCAAATTCGATTTCGAATTTTTTATTTAAGTTTTATACAATTTATGTAAAGCTTTATAAGGTATTTCTCCCTCCTTTTTAGCATGCCCTCGTGGTGTAATGGTCCGCACAGTCGGCGCGTATTCAAGAGGTCCTAGGTTCGAGTCCCGGCCAGGGCAGTGCTTATTTTTCACGTCTCTCAGCATTAAAGAATTCTAATGTGTCTACAGTTTATACAATTTTGTTTAACGAACAAACTAAACTTTTCAGAGATTTACTGTTTACGGATGGGGGGAAAAATAAATCTTCTAAATGAAACTTATATAGAATTTTTAACTTAATTTCTAAGGTTTTGGTGAATGTTCGAGAATCGCTTGTTTTTTGGGGGGAAGTTTTCCGCTTATGATTTTAAAACTTCAGCATGCAAAAATATATTAATTATAAAAATCTTAATTCTTCACAAATTCAAAAGCAAATTCTTTTCTCTCTTATAAACCAAGAACTATAAAAAATATAAATTAGAAGATTTTCTATATTTTTTTTAAAAATACTTTGCAGTGAGAAAGAAAATGACTTCTTCCTTCAACATTGCTGAGGATTAATATCAAGATTATGATATTACTGCTAATAAAATATGCAGCTTCATTTTTTTAATTTTTTCTTTTATATATGCATATTTCTCAGCATTTCATTTTAAATGCTTATTTTCTTAATTTGTTACGGGTTTTTTAAGATTCTAACATCCAAAATTATATCTCTGTTAAAGATTCCAAAGCGTGTAAAAGAAACTCCTCACTAAAATTTTGAACACACACTTAAAGCGGAAGTCAATATAATGTGGTAAAGAGATTTTTTGAACTTAGAATTTTTTAATTTAATGTTGAAATGATTTCTCGCGCACGTCTGCGTTTGATAAACAACCTTTCAAATTTTAAAAATTGTATCATCGGATGTAGCGGAAGATATCTCTTAAATAAACTTTATAAGAGATTTTACAATATTTATTTTATTTTTATTTTATTTTATATTTGGCAAAATTGCTTTATCATTTTGGATCATCTGGCGTGACAGAATTGTTGGAAATAAGAAATGGATTATTCATTGTTAAAATTTATTTTTAAACTAGCGGAAGTATCCGATGCCAGTTAAGTTAGATTGAGAGTAATGTACCTAACAACAGAAAAAACGATACCGCTGTAATGCTTCTCTAATAACGATGCGAAAAAAACGATTCGTAGTCATACATTTTTCAATCTGATGTGATATGGAACCAATATAAAAATTTTCGAAGAAAAAAAAACTAATTTTCTCTCATTATATCAGCAACAATGGCAAGTAGTTTTGAATGATTTTCGTCTTTCTAATCAAATGGTCGTAAAAGCTCAATTCCATCCAATATTTCACCTATATTCAATTTTAGATTATTAAATGGGGCAAAACATTGATCCAACGCGAACAAACAAATACACAAACAGACATTCTTCTTTATAAATATAGATTTTGTATACCTTAAAAATTTTTGATTAACGTACTCTACGATTTGAAAGCGAGCGGTAGCAACACTTTTCGAAATAAAGCATTTTTATCTCCAACTTGCGATACTGTTGCCACTCGGAAGAATGAGAGCGAAAATTAGCATTTTCAGAGTTTTTCATTAATATCTCGGCTGATTAAAGTCATACGAAGATGGGAATAGTCGAAATGGCTTGCCGTGAATTTTTGGAATCGGGCATAATGTATTTGATGTTTGGAAATGCTATTTTTATTTCATCGTAAAACTTAGAATTTTTTATTAACAAACTCCAGGATTTGAGAGCGAGCAGTGGCAACAACTTTCGAAATAACACAGATTTTCATCTCCAGCTCGCGAGACTATTTCCTCTAGGAAAAATGAGGGCGAAAGTTGAACTTTATGACTCAATGTTAATTATATATTTTACACTTTATAGGTGTAACACATTTTTCATTATTCTATTCTGCCATACAATAAACATTGATAATTATATGTACTCATGTACACATTCATTCTCATTCTGTGATTGGAAAATATCGAATCATTCGTATATATCTCCTAGTCAAAGTGTTTTGGATTCACAATCAATGGCTTAAGAATACCAAAATTTTTTAAAGCAGCATATTTTTAGAAATCCCGATAAATCATTGCCATTTATTTCGTTTTCAATCTTTTCTCAATTTATAATATCAGTTCTCAGTTTTCTTAATAAGATGGCTCGCGTTTTTATTTGCCATTCTAAACTTATTTATTAAACACCTGTTTCTTTGTACTTACGCTTCATAAAATTCGATAAAAAAATCACAAAAATCTTCAAAATCAGCACATTTTTAGAAATCATAA
Source organism: Stegodyphus mimosarum (assembly GCA_000611955.2). Classification (NCBI taxonomy): domain Eukaryota; kingdom Metazoa; phylum Arthropoda; class Arachnida; order Araneae; family Eresidae; genus Stegodyphus; species Stegodyphus mimosarum. Next base: position 575,016 of record KK115172.1, read on the forward strand.
TAGAGTGCTAACTATGGTAATATTTCTTTTTTACATTCTAAGTATTATTTATACTTGGTATATCTTTTTCTTTAAAAATAATAAATAGTGATATCATTTGGTGGCAACATCCTCTTATTTGACAACTGATTCTACACAAAAATGAAACGAACAGAAAATGAGCTTAATGTTGCATTTGGCATAATTCCAAGAACCCCTTTAATACCGTAAAATTATATGTTTTTCGTAACCACATTCCTATTTTAAATACTAAATTTGAGAAACTTTGTTTGTGTCATAATAGCATATTTTTTGCGAAAGTCTGCTCAGAGCTTCAACTCGACTATCACTTACGATTTATCGATTTCACCCAAAATCAAATATGTTATTTCCATTGATATAAAAGTATTGAATATTAGAATTGAAAAGTTTTGGATTATATTTTAATATAGTGCTTAGTTAAAACATTTTATTGACTTTACGTAAAGTACCACTTCCGGCTGTCCACTAAAGACTGATGTAGGCTTTAGGTAAAGTACCTCTTCCGTTTGTCCAATTTTACCCAAAACCTAATCATTTCTTTATATGGAAGTAGAAAGGGAAAAAAGAAATATCGCAGACAGAAATTTTGGAAGTTTCATATAAAAGTTGTGATGAAAGAAAAAAATCATCACACACATATAAAAGTAGTAAAAACGTATTGGAAGATACTATGGGCTTATTCACTCAAACCTCAGTATCCAATTTTTAGATCAGAAACATTACCTTCCTTACACATGTTTATTGGTTGGCGTAAGACGAAAACGGGGGGGGGGAGAGTTCTATAAAATAAGCTTTTATTTAAAGCTTGTAAAATAATTAATGAATTAAAAAGAGAAAAATAATTCATTGTATAGCTTAATAAGAGCAAGGAATTAAATAACTAGGTTAACAAAATTCCTCTATAATTTTACGTCACGAATAACAAAAGCATGGGCACGCAAATAATGATATCGAGTAATCAAATTGCATTGTCAAAAGTATAAGCCTTAAAGTATGAGACTTTATAAATTTATCAAGAGTACCCCACCCTTTTATTATTCGTGATATGAAATTATAGATGAATTCTGTAAATAGGATTATTTAATCTATTATTCCCCATTAAAATATATGTGATAAATTATTTTTCTCCTTTTAGTTCATTAATAATTTTATGAGTTTTAAATAAAAACCTGTTTTATAAATTGTTTTCCATTTTTCGCTATCTAATTAAGGTGTAATGGAAATTTTACTTTTCATAAAATTTATACTGCAATGACCATATAAAAAGGGGCATATATATGCAGAATCATTTCACCTATAAAGCTGAAAATATTTTCATAAATCATTAAAAAAATCCTAAAATTCTGCATCTCACTTTAAGAAACTTTGTCTATAAATCAAATTTGAGGAATTTTTGCCTACGGCCACCTATTTCAACGTAGTCTAAATTGAAGCATAGTTTTAAAATCTACAACGAAGATTTGATTTTAGAAAGGATTAATTAGTTCTGACAGAGTACTAGAAAATTAATTCATGGAAAATTAATTCATTCGTGGAAAACATTTTAAAAATTTTATGTTACTTGTGAGAAAAAGCGCAAACCTTCCAAGCACTCAACCCATCGAACTACCGAAACCCGAACTCAGAACCATAATTATTAGTACATTTGTACCTTTAACCAACTGGATACTGGCAACCTCGATTATCATTTATACAAATATTAAATCTTTAATAAAATATCTCAAGAAAATAAGAAGAAATTATTAGTATTACACTTGAGAAATTATTATTATACTTCAGAAATAATTATTATACTTCAGAAATAATTATTATTACACTTAAGAAATTATTATTGAGTCCATGCATATAGATACACATCTGTTATAACCAGCTGTAAAATGATATATATTTAAATTGCAGAAATTAACAAATGAAATTTTTATTAATAGCGCAGGCTCTCGTGTTTAAACAGAAATATTCTTTCTTGAATTCTCCAACATAAAATTTTTGCTTTGTCTGTATTTCGAGTTCTGAGGAGTAAAAAGAGAAACATTCCATAAAGAAACAATGTTTACAGTTGCTTATTTCCTTCGTCTGAAGCACTGCTCAGGCAAACGCAGTGATTTTAATATTTTGCGCCCTGCTGAAAACTACACTGAAAGCAAGTAAACATACGGGAAGAACCCAACAGACACAAAACAGAGCATCCCAGAACTCCTTCTGAAAGGAAACTGATCTACTAAAAATATCTCCCCCACAGGAAGATATGACACAATCTGGCGCATGCCAAGGATACACTCCCCTAGGGACTTCACGCGAGATGAAGAGTGAAAGGAAAGATTTTTATTTTTCCTAAGTGTACCTCCACATACTTTAGCTACAGTGTATTAAAAGTCGAGTCATTAACCTTTGAAAATAATATATGAAGTCATATTTTGAATCTGTATATCGGAATTTAATTAGCGTCAGAATGAGTTCTTCCTTAAACGATTGTCAGCAGCTAAATGATGCGCTAAGATGTTCTCCTCGTAACGCGCGTAGGGGGCAGCACTGCACTTGACGCATTGTGCCACCTGGATGATAAAAGAATTAATGACTTGTCCTTGAAATAAGAATATCAATAAAAATTACTGGGCTGCCTTAAAATGCAATACGTTATAATTCTAACTATCCGATCTCGAACATCCAGAAATCGTGTTATCTGGGCATCTTGTTTTACTCTCTAAACTAGTAAAATTAAACTTGCTGTTAATTTATCTAGGTGTTTTCGATATTTTTATTTAGTAAATGAAAACGACAACAAAACACATCTGTTTCAAAAATCTGTGCCTTATATTATTAAATGTACTGCTGTATTTTCTACGTATAAAAACGTAATATCTTAATGTGATTTAACAGAATAGAAACAAACACATTGCATGTTTTCGCTTACGCAAATAGAACATATTTCCTTCATTAGCTCAAAAGGGCATTTGTCCGAATGGTCTATTAGTCTCAAAACGGGATTTTGCGCCGTCCACTATAAACAGCGAATCACTTTTCATATTTTTGCTACCAAATACTCTTGCTTTGTATTATCTTTAAAAATCTTAAATAATGAAGAATCTGAATGCATATATGTATGTTCCTCGCAGTGTGAAAAAACGACGGTACCTAGAGCCATTAAATTTTGAATAACGTAGTCCTCCACTCGCACATGTGCACCTGGAACCCCGAATTTGGAATTTTATATTTCATGTTTTGACTTTAATGAACATATAAAGTTAATGAATTTTTTATTAACAAACTGAACGATTTGAAAGCGAGCAATGGGAACACTGTATGGAATAAAATATGTTTATCTCCAGCTCATGAGACTGTCTGTCAGAAACTCTAAAGATGATATCTTATTTTTAAGTATTTTGTGATTTTGCTGTTGAGTGGAGTTCTACGTGGCGTAAGTGCGAAGAACATTATAATTAATAAATAAAGTTAACACACAAAACGTTAATAATAAAAAGACACACAAAAAGGTTGAAAGCCATCTTAGTAAGAAAACTGAACATTTATATGATGAGCTGATAAAAGACTGAAAAAAATAGAAAAATACATGCCAACGCTTAATACTGCATTGGGAATTCTACACATATGCTGCTTTTAAGAGTTTTGTAATTTTGCCATTGAATCGTATATGGCGTCAGTGAGAAGAAAATAGTTCTTAAAAATAAAGCTAGCAGGATTGAGAACTACAGCAGACCGATAGACTGCGAGCTCAACGAGAGCTTAAGAAACCTTAACAAATCCTTCTGGGTGATCGTTAAAATCTGAACTCTTTCAGATATTTTTAAAATTTAGTACAGGACTAAAAGCAAAATTCTTTATATAATATTAGTGTCAAATTAAAAATTAGTTTTAATTTAGTTGAGATAAAAATATAATATGTATTTAAATAAATAAAAAATAATTTCATTTTTAGTTTTATCGAAAAATGTATGTCTTGCGTTTCATTTTACAGAAATAAATATATTACATTACCCTAAGCATGGGAAATTCATTGAAATATAAATACGATGAATGAAAAAATGTCTCTTAACTTGCTGTGCCGTAAACATGTGTTTCGCATATAATGTTTTCTCGGATAACCTAATACTTATGATTACCTGGAGTTCTGTTGCATACGATCGAGAAAATGGCAATTAGAAAAATTACTAGCCAAAAACGGCGTGTGGAAAAAGCGATAAATCAGGCTGTTACTAAAACTTTTTGTAATACTTCAAAGAATTTGTCATATTCTATAATACTGTATAATGTGATCATTCCTAAAGTATTTACATGTTTTCACAATAATCTTATCGTGCAACAAACAATTCTGTTTTTCTCGCATTTACCACTAGGTGCACTGATTGATATATTGTTAGGTACTGTAAAAGATTTTCAGGTTTCTGAACTATCTTTCAATATAAATTTCAGATGACTATTTCAGTATGAAAATGTAAAAAAAGAGCAATACAAATTGACAGCGGCAAAATTAAAAGTTAATCATTTTAAAACGTATTTACCACTCTGTACTTATTAAAATATACTTATTACGCTATTTTAAAATGTATTTATCACTTTTTCTTAGGAATTACTTTTATAACACAATGAGATTTTATGCATACAATGCAAGGAAGGAAATCCAAGAGATGAGAGATTGTAGAAAAGTATGTTATTTTCAAATTCCTATCGCTTGTTACCCACAAGCTACCTGAGCTGTAAAATCGCTTAACATTGGTAGTTCCGACCTGGGTTCGAATCCTTTAGAACGGCTGCTATATGGGCGTTTTCGTGTTTCTTCCCGTGAGTGACGTGTATACGAGCCAGTTTCCCTTAGAAAGTCCTCCACGAAGGAGTCCCTCACCTTAGGCAGATAACTCTAGTGTGCTTTGTCATAATAAACTAAAGCAAAACCTAGCGTAAGTTACCACACTTTGCGAAAACATTTTAACTTCGCAAAACAAGAATTTTAAGGAATTTTATTAAAGTATTTAAAACTATATTTTTAAATGAATCGTTTTAAAAATACTTTGTCTTGATATCTTCTTTTCAAGCAATACAAATAATCCGTTCATCATTCTTTTATTTCATCATTTCTGATGCTTTCTTCCATTTCCTTTAGCGGTAAATTTCAAATTTGTCGACAGCATATGAACAAAATTTCGATATTAACACGATTCTTAGATTGTGATGAAATGATTTTATTATTTAAAGACTACCATTTTTAGTTGTTAAAAAACTCAGATCGTGATTGTTCTATTATTTTTTATAAACAGAGGTAATGATGGATTTTGAACAGTTTAAAAGATTTCCGCTCATATTTCATAAGATGCCAATTATAAAATAAAATAAAATGTACCGGTGAATAAACTGTTATCTAGAAAAAGGATTGACATTTTCTCGCCTCATGAAAAATCTCTTCTTTCTTTTTATCACTTTCGCATTTGTTCTTTCCCTTTCTTGCAAGAAATAAAGAAAAATCAAGTTTTGAATAAAATTTATTGTTCTGTGATGAAACAATATGCAATGTAATTTTCTTGTTACTATGACTAGTATACTAAAAGTAGAAAGAATATCGCTTATAACAATACCTAAAATAATATGTCGAATGAAAATAAATTCAGCACCTTTTTGTATAAAATTAATGCAGCATACATCAAGATAGATCAGAATGAAAAAGCTCGTAAACGCGATTGAGATTAATCAACGTCCGAAGCAAAAGACACGCTAAAATATAAAGTATTTAATTTTGTGTTTCAATGATTTAAACATAAAAAGGCTGATGTATGATGGTGACATGATTTCCTTATACGGTCTATTAAGTTATACACATTTTTATGCATTTCATTTAAACTAATTTCATTGAATTTTATTAGAGATATATTTCTCACTCAACGAATTTAGTTCTCACTTCGCGGCAAAGCAAAAATACGTAAAAACTCAATCTTCATTAACAATTGTAAAATACATAAAACACCAAATACAGTTAAAAAAACAATTTTGTAATTAAAATTAGAGTTTTTACGCTAAAACAAGCAATTCGGCCAGCGGCCAGAAAGACAAAATTTTTGGTGCATAAAACTGAACGTTAACTTTAGCCTATACTGGGCTAAAAGATAGTGAATTTGGTGCACCAACTGACTTAATTCACTATTCTTCTAACTGTTCTAAATGTAAATAAATAGTGGCTTCGTTAGGCTTAGAGGCACTTTTAAATTGCTGATAATTCTACAACTATTGCATTCATATTAACTACAGACATGAAAACCTTAATCGGAACATAAAAACAACATAACTCATTCACTTTTAAAGCAGAAAATGCACAGTTTACTAAAATATAAGAATAAAAAAACTAAGCTCACCGAGCAGGATAACAGAGTGGGATGATTTAAAAATGCATAAATGAAATCATTGGAACTTTTAACAGCTTTCGATATTGGGTAGATGAAGGAGAATATGGTAGTTTTTAGCATCTTTCGATATTCTTCCTGGCTGAGAAGACAGTAGTGGTTGAAGGCAAGGCTAAGTGAAAAGGCATGATGACGCATTTAAGATAATTGAGCTCGAAGTATCACAGTCTTCATCTTTTTTCATTCATATCAAATCATCCATTTTCAGATAAGATGTTTCTTAATCATAGTTGAATAATTTCCATGTATACGAGTCTTAACTAGGTAAGCAGCAGCGTCTTGCCAGCATGAAAACGTAAGCGAAAGAGATCGTTGCAATTCAAGTAAGAAGGGAGGGAGTAGGAAAGTTTTAGTTTGGATTAGAAAACGTTTTGGTTTACAATTATTTGATTGGGGAGAAGGTATGTGCATTAAAACGTTACGTAACGTGGAAAGATCTCGAATCCGGGAGAACACATGAATTTGGGGGGGGGGGGGAAAAAAAACGTTAATTTTGAGGTCGCCAATAATTTTTTACAGCAACTATCGTATTTTATGATATCTTACACATAATGCATATATGCGTCTGTGTGTGTTTGTGTTCTGTGCATCCTATTGTAGCGAAAAAGGGTGGTGAATAACTACCTATTATAGCAGTCCCATACACAAAATTTCAATCCGTGCGTACAGATGTCACGCAAAAAAAAAAAATATTCAAATGGATTCAGTAGCTGTCAAAATGGATATTTTCGTTGAAAAATGGTATCCGAAATTCTTCGGGATTACAATACGTCCTTTACTTCGTACAAAGAAGTAAATAAACACTTAATTTTACCTCCAAAGTATATTAAATTTGGACATTCGATGTCTTCAGTTCTGCAAAAGCTATTAAGAAGCTATGAATGGTTTAGATATATAAAATATTTTAATGCAATTAAACATTTATATGTATGATTCCAAATGAAAAACGTATAAGCTTTTACACAAATTCAGAGCAGTATGAATGTAGTAAGAAATAACTTTTCTTAACGCAAAAATATCAGTAGAATATCAGGGATTAAAACATCAAGACATCTTGAGGCACTTCAAGATTCTTTTGCATAATACCTCATGTATAAAAAGCATATCTCCAAGAATCAAACTTTCTTTAAAGTTTACATAATAACACTTTTTTTATTCAAATATTATTCTTTTTTCCTTTTCAAGGAACCACCGTAGTCTCCTGTACTTGCTGTCGTTGCTGTTGTTGTGTTAATGTTTAACACTTTCAGCTAACAAGTGGAAAATCCGTGGTTCGAATCCCAAAGAGGGCAGAGGTGATTCTCCCTGTCATTTTGCTTCGAAAATACTTAAAGTGCCTACAATGGTGCCCGAACTGAAAGTTGGTGAGGAATAGTTCGTCATCACCTGGATTTGATCGACTGGGTCTCCTGCGTCTGCTCCGTCGCCTTTTAAATGGAGGGAATGTAAGGAATTATCTTCTTTCCCTGTGCATTCTCTTGTGGTATAAATAGTTACCTAACAAGTGGAGAAAAATCCATGGTTCGAATTTCGACGAAGACACAAATAATTTTTTATATCTTCTCACTTCGAAAATTCTACACGTTTCTACAGCTTATGTATGTTTTATCAATAAAAAACAGTATTTTTAAAAGTGACATGGATGAATGTTTTTCAATTCTCGCAAATTGTTTTTTCCCTCCCTCTTTGATTTCTTGACAGTTTTCCAAATTTCGATGCAACCTGCAGACCGAGCATGTTACATTAGCGTACAACAATATGTTATTCGAAAATTACTTCTTTAAAAAGGGCTTTTTTAGCAATTTTCTTCAGCAACATTTTTTAACGTTGAGATGCAGAATACAAAACCATTTCATTTAAAACTTTCCTGCACGAAATTAATAACCTGATGTTTGGAAGACGTTTAATTAAAATAATACATGATTAATTTGTAACTGTCACAGTGAAAATTGTAAGAAGAAAGAACGTCCCATTATACACCATAGCAAACATTTTAAAAATCACTATTTTATTAAATCCATATCAAATCTTTCATCTTCTTTACTGTCATTACCAAGACTTTCAGAACACAATCACTAGCTATCACTAGTGATCCAAAATGAAATTCATACCCCGATTCACTGCGTTTTAACATTTGATAAATTGAAAAACATCTTTCTGAGAAATTTAAAACATTTAACTCCTTTATTCAAAGGGCCCACCAGCGGCCGAGCGGTAAAGACGCTGAACACTGGTAGTTCGGTCCGAGGTTCGAATCTCGCGAACGGGCTGACTGCATGGGCGTTTTCGTGGTTTTCCCCATGTGTAACGTGTATACGAGCCAGTTTCCCTTAGAAAGTCTTCCACGAAGGCATCCCTCCCCTTAGGCAGATAGCCCTCGTGTGCTATGCCATAATTGAATAACCTAACCTAACCTTTATTCAAAGTTTTGACACGCTGCTTTATAGGTCTTAATTTTTGAAATAAAACGCAGAAGAATTTAATTTGTTGCTTCATTTTCTTTTTGCGCTAGCAGATGCAGCGGCGACAGAAAAAAAAAAGATTTAACATTTAACGCATTCGTTGGTGAGGTTTTGTACACTTCCCGACAAATGTCAAAGAATAATGGTCTTTGTGCAGAGTCTAAGAGGCTTCTCAATTCATAATACTTAAAACTTCTTCATCTATACATAAAGAAGAAAGTCTGTGTGTTTGGTTGTCCTCTAATAACTTAGTCTCTACTATAGCTAGCGTCACCAAACTTTCTACAATTCTTTTCTGGGGCCTGGAAAAGGTCGACGTCCACTTTTTTCCAAGTAACTAAGCGCAGAGATATTAATTAAAAACTCGGAAAAACGATCATTTTCCTCATTTTTTCCAGTGGCAACAGTCTCGCAAGCTGAAGATGATCTGCTTCATTTTGAACGTTGTTGCCACTGCTCACTTTCAAATCCTAGAGTTTGTTAATAAAAAATTTATAAGCTTTACTATGAAATAAAAATAGCATTGCCAAACATTAAATACATTTTTCCCGGTTCCAAAAATTCGTGGGAAGCCATTTCAGCTATTCCCATCTTCGTAAGACTTTAATCAGCCGAAATATTAATTAAAAATTCTAAAAGCTCTAATTTTCGCACTCATTTTTCCGAGTGGCAACAAAAATGCTTTATTTCCAAAAGTGTTGCTACTGCTCGCTTTCAAATCGTAGAGTTTGTTAATCAAAAATTTGTAAATTTTACAAAATTTTTACATATAAAGAAGAATGTCTGTTTGTGTGTTTGTTTGCTTGTTCGCGTTATTGATTTCTGATCCATTATGACGAATTTTTGCCACAGTTAATCGACTAAAATTTAAGATAGGTGAAATATTGTATAGAACTTGAGCTTTTAGGACCATTTTATTAGAAAGACGAAAATGGTTAAAAACTGTGTGCCATTGTTGCTGATATAATGAGAGATAATTAGCTTATTTTTTATCGACATTTTTTATGTGGGTTCCATGTCGCATCAGACTGAAAAATGTATGACTATGAATCGTATTTTTTGCATCGTTATTAGAAAAGGATTACAGCGGTATGGTTCTCTCTGTTGTTAGATGCATTACTCTCAATCTAACTTAACTGGCATCCGATAATTCCGCTACTTTATAAATAAACTGAGAAAGAGAGAAAATTTTGTAATGCGCTAAATTAATTTTAAGTCATTTAAAATATTAGTATCATAAAACAAAAGTTTTAGAGTTGCAAAATATTTGCTAATATAATATAATAAAAAAACACTAACAACAAAAAAATAACACAAAAAAGACCATTTCTTAAAAAACAGTCTCACAATTGGCTTTCCTTTAGTGCATTGACTGAGAAATAATCTTAAAAAGAAAGCGCATATAACTTGATACAAGTGAGATAATAATATAATAAACTATCTTTCTATAGTGAGTAAATTATGCATCAAAATCAGTTTTGGGGGACACGCATTTTAAATCTAAATTATTGTATTTTTAATAGTCAAATGTGCTAATACACATGGAACTTTTCACATCTGTAGGCTATGCTCTCCTCTTGTTAATTTTTCCTCTTTTTGCCGATTAGTATTTCTTTCCTGGCAGTTTCTCCTCTCACGTAGCGAACGACGCCTGAATTGGTTGAATTATTCTGCATCTTTCTCAGGATTTGTATTGGATTTTATGCCTTCATGGAAGATGCTTAGAGGGAAAATGACTTGTATTTATATTAAACATAGGAAAACCACGAAGCTTCCCATGTGGTCAGGACGTTCGTCGAAATTTGAACCCCGAACCCGCTTCGACCATTATGCTGTTCGAACCCCTGGTGGGCTGCATCCATTTCTGGAACACCCTTCAGTGTGAAGATAACAGAATGAATATCCATAATTTCAAGAACATTTAGCAATCCTTTAAAATTTCTGCTTTATTTAATGATAGACATATATACTTGTATTAGTTACTGCATCCTTCTTTCAGCATGCTTTTGGGGTGCAACCGTTACCACACTCGGCGCGTATTCGAGAGGTCCAGGTTCGAGTACCGGCGAGGGCATTGCTCATTTTTCATGTCTCTTACTTCAAAATAACCTAATGACTCTGCAAGTTCACTGTTCAAAAAACCTGTCTTTCAGAGAGGTAGCCTCGATAGCTTTGAAGCATTTACTGTACGTACTGTGTTTTTTCCTGTGTAAGTATTTCATTAATCAGTTTTAATCACACGAGTTTCATTTACACATGCTTAAATCCACTATATTCGTCGATCACTTTTTGAATTTACTCTTGCATTTTATCGCAATTGTTACATTTTGCTGCTATTTGCACTAGCTTTCGGGGTTGATGAGGTCCTAGTCATGCGTCAGCTGCTTCGCATTTAAATAGCAATGAAACATTTTTGCAATTACTGTATTCTACATACTTTTCAATTTGCTGCGAATAACTGGCAGTGCTTTACACTACAAAGCTGCAATAATTTTGCAGCTTGTCCTTAAAGACGTCAGTCACTTCTGCGACGTCTTTCGAAGCTTAGAACCAATATGCGTCATATTCATATATTTTCTACACATATTTTCTAAATTATTGCTGTTACCCCAAAAATTTTCTAAAAATAAATTTATGAAAACTTGCTATAAAAAATTAATTTCTAACAGATTTCCAGCCCTCTAGGTCAGTTTCTATGACTTAAATGAAACCTTCTTATTCTCCCGCCTTTATTTCATAAAATTTTTAATATCTTCTCTTCTTATCAACGCAGAGATAAAAACAAGCTTGTTTTTTAGCACTTTAAAGCCCTTTTAGCTTTAAAGTGCCATCTAACAAATGAAACAATAAAACAAAAATCTGATTTTTACCCTGATTGAACATTTTAACATGTTCGAATACCTTAAGGTAAAGCACATGAGGGTAATTTGCCTGAAGGAAGGGATGCCATGATGAATTCTGTAAGTGAATTAGCTCATATTTACGTTGCATATGTAAAACCAAATACAACCAGCCCATTCACCTAGATATGAATCAGAGCTTGTAGAGTCATTAGGCTATTTTGAAGCAACAAACGTGAAAAATGTGCAATGTCCTCGCCGGGGTTCGAGCCCTTGACCTCTCGAAAACACATCAAGTAGGCTTGCAACTACACCACGAAGGCACGCGGAAAGGAGAGAGAAAATACCTTATACACCCCCCCCCTTTTAAAGGCGACTGGGGATTTGAGGACCCAATCGTCAGATTCTGGAGATGACGAATTATCGCGCACCACTTTAAGTTCGGGCGCCACTTGTACATTCTTTAGGGGTGTTTTTAGCACTGGAGACGTCGAAAATGTGCAGTCACTCGCCGTTACTCGAACATTGGACCTCTCGAATACGTGTCACGTATGCTTCCAAGTACATCAGGAAGGAGGGAGGAAATATCTTATAAGCTGAACTATCAGTTTTCAACCGGCTACTGGTAGGTAAAGTGATGAGTTATAGTATTTCATACTCCTTTCAGGATAATAGCATCGAAAGTGTGTTGTAAATAAACTTTCAGATCTGACAAATGGAATGCAGTTCTTAATCTTATAAAACAGAGCTTTGTAGTTGGAAATTGCTAAATTTCCCACCCAAAGGATTGATAATAATGGAGCTTCATAAAAGGACGAAAGCCTGTTTCTGAAACTAACACAACTTTTAAGGTCCACAGTTCAGTTCCTGCTCCATATTCTGCATTCGGAATTAAGCAGATTTGGGATCGTTTCCGAGAGTTAAAATCCGTACGTTTTGTTGTATTTTGTCGCAAAATTAATTGTCAGTTGAAAATAACATTAAAGATAGTCTGTGTCCTCCGACTGAGTATGATTTATATACAAAATAAACAGGATAATATTGGACTATATAAATCATTCTTCAATTTAACGTAAATTATACTTTTCACCTCAAATCAACCGAATAGTAAAAACAATATTTTTGTTAAACTGAAATAAACCTCATTCTACCGCAAATTTAAAAATATTTGCAATTCGAAAACTTGAGATTGCTGTAGAATCTGTCGAAGAGTTTATCAATACGTTTCAAAAGATCCCAAAACATTTTAAAACATTTAAAAATTACAAGATTAATAAAAAACTGTAAACTTGACCTTTGTGTACAAATTTCAGTTTCCTGAAACAATTTTAATTTTAGCAGTTATCAATTTAAAAGAAATCCTCGGAAATTAAACATGCAAAACATAAAATCTTATATTTCAAAATCAATAGTTTAAAATGACAAAACTAAATGAGAGAAAAAATTTGCTACGGTATCCTCAGCATAAATTAACTCCACGTCGAGACCTAAGGACTTATACAACTAAAAAAAGACAGTTATTCAAGGCATAGCTGTGCATCTATTTGGCTGGATCGCCTGCTAAAACGTGTTTCTCTGAAGAGGCAATATTTTCTAATTTGTCAGGCTAAAAAATCCGAAAAATCTAAAACCCGAAGAAGATTTTCTCCGATGTGTCAATAAACTGAAAGCCAATGCATTCTGCTATCATGCATTTGCATTTAGCATCTAAATGATGTTTAAAATTTGTTTCAAACGTCATTCAGATTAAAATGCTCTATGATTAAAATCGTGTCTTATTAAATGAAATTTCACTTCGATATGAAGTTTCTGAACTGTTATGTAACAACAGCTTCGAATGAGCTTAGGAAGAAGTATTTAAAAATTATTCGATAATGAATTTTAGTGCAAAAGATGCTTCGAAATAACGTCACTATTTCCATAGCAACAAGTTAAACTCCTCCTCCTGAAGAACAAGCAAATTCCACATAAGGAAATTTGCAAGAAACGTCACCATTACCATAGCAACAAGCATAAAATATTTATTGCCTATTTTACTGTTTACTGATGGGAATTCGAAAGAAACTACGATAATTTCCTCAGATCATAGTAAAATACATTTGCTTTTACGCTAGGAGAAAAAGAGTTAAATAATTGTGTTGTCATATCGAACTCGTCAAGAGGCGGCATTTTATGTCATGTGATAAGACCGGACAATTTTTCCGTTATACCATTTTAGACACGCTGATAATGCAGTCATTATTTTAATAATATTTTTTAACAAATCCTGGTCCAATAGAGTAAAATAAGGTAAAATATAACTAAGACGAAGGAAATTCATTCTTAGGGGTTTCAAATGATTATTTTGTAAGCAATGTGCACTATGGAGAAAATAAAAAAGGGCAGTTCTATATCTCCTGTTCTACTGGCCGATTGACGAAATTAAAATTGCATTTTTCATTTTCTCGAAAGCGCGAATTAGGATATATAATACACTTACATATAGCATTGTTCTAACATAGGTAGTTTGACACAAAATGGAACTTTTTCTGAAGTAGCATACCAATTTGTTTCCATATTTCGATTCTACGACTCAAAAAATGATGCCTTAAATATTAAATTTTGTAAAATTTGGTGCAAAATTTACTGAGAAATTCAAACATATATCTCGGCGCAATTTTTTCAGTTTGCGCCAAGAATAATTCACTTGGCGAACTTCTTAATATATGGCAACCTATTTTCCTTTCTCTTCCGTTGTGCAGAAACGGAAAAAAAGTCACATCTTTCCTACCGTTTTACATTGTGCATGAGAGCGAAAAAAGTCACATCGTTCTACTTTCAAATAATTTTAACAAAATGCTTAAACCACATTTGATGTTATTATCGCTTTCAAGAAGTATGCCAAATTTCAAAACGCTCCAATATATAAATTCATGTATATCTTCGGAAATTTTGAATAAAAAACTGTAATTTTTTGCAGGTATGCTTAGAAATACACTTATTTTAAGATGATGGTAAACATTTTATAGATAATAATTAATTTTTTTCGAAAAATTTATAAAAATGACTTAAAAATACAAATTTTAAAAATAAACCATAAAAAAATGGGCGAATGCTATTTGGAATGAACCTTAATTTCGAAATGTGAAAGGAAGAATCAAATAAGTTTAATAAAAAAAGAGATTATACCAGATTCAATTAACATAGAGGAGCTAAAATTTTGAGATGTAATATTTTAAAAACTATTCATGGGAATTTTTACAAAACTTTGTAGTTTGGCATAATTTCAGTCGTAGAATCGAAATTGGAAAAAATTGGCCTGTCATTTCAGAAAAAGTCCTTTTTGTGTCAAAATACCTATATTAGAACAATGCTATATATAAATCCAATATATATCGTAAGTCGCGCTTTCATGGCATGAAAAACGCAAGCTAAATTTCGTCAATCGGCCCAGTAGAACGGGAGATATATAACTGCCCCCCCTCTTTTTTGCGCAGTGTACATACTTTGGATAGAAAGAATACCTTGTAGTTGTAGAGTCTCACTATTTTAGGTAGCATGCACTAAGTCAAGATGCTAATAGATGTAAACGAATTATCACTATGCCTGGGTAAACAATGGAACGTAAAAAGGGTGTAAAAGGCCCTTTAATTCAGAACTCAAATAACTGAACAGAAGGCACTTCTTGCACTTGCAAAACCAGGCAGCATTTATGGCGTAATTCAAAAGATAAAATTTCAAATTAAGGTTAAGTCTCAGGTTAGCCGAAGGCTACGCAGACTTAAAGCACAAGTTGCCTCACACCTACACCAACGTGACCAGCATTATCAGCAAGAATAAAGCAACGCCAGAGACAAAATGCTATCGTAGAATTTCGACTAGCAACGTGGCATTCGATAGGTGAAACACGCTTTGTCTAAGCAGACAAACTACCTCCAACTAATTAAATATTATCTCTTTCTACCTATTTAAATACGCGGGAGCTAAAATTAGCATTCTAGGAGCAAAACGGAAAGGGAGATGTGACAGTAAAGATGCTGTTAAACTGTTAAATTAAATCGCTTTCTATTACACCACGAAAGCATGCGGAAAGGAGGGAAAGAATACCTTATGAAATAAGGTCGGACTGCGTTCACTTCTGGTACCTTATTAAATAACTGGTTAAATTAAATATTATTTAAAATTCTTTACTTAAAATTCTTTACATAGTAATTATGATTACCTAAAATTTTTTACATAGTAATTAGGATTACTTAAAATACTTTACATAGTAATTACGCTAATGATGTATATGCTTATAGAAATTAGGTTAAATAAAAATCCTTAGGTTAAATAAAAATTATATCAATGAGGTATATTATGACTCCTTACGATTAGATTAGAGAATGTTTAGGTTATTGCAGTTACTACAGCTAGCTAGCTCTGTTGGTTCTAATTATTATGTGCCACTGATTTCCGTAGACGATTTCTCGGGAAGGAAGTGGTATTTCTAGGTTTACGCAGACAAGAACTCAATAACGACGCTTAGAAAAGAACTCAATAACGTTTATACAGACAAGAACTCATGTGTAACTTGACATTTTAATGAGTCTCTACCTAACAATTAGCATTAAAATGGATAACAGTCCACTTTACTATGCTAAACTTTCACATTTCAGTTTTACTTCAAATTAAGAGGAACCACAAAATCTCTCTATTTTATCGCGTTAAACTTTCAACCGTAGCTTACCGTTGTGGACAGTACTACTTAGAAATCAGCTGCATTGGCCAAAATTTAAACATCAGTATTCATCAGTTGCTATTTTCTTGCGGCTCCATCCTCCAGCTAGCTCCGTAACAACTAGGCCCAGACTCGGACTGATGTTCTTCAGACGGATAAGAACTAGCAAACAACTGAGACATCAGACAACTTCTGGGTTTCAGTTAGCCTACTTACACCCCTACCTCGTCTCAAAAATCTATATACCCATCTGGAGGGAATAAGTTACGTGACTACGACAGAAAAAATAGAAAAAATGCAAACTGAAAAAAAAAAAAAATCTGAAAGGTTTCAGATTTTAAATTACGTCCAAAGGGGCGTTTTTTAAATATTTTTGTGTTATCTTTATATATTAAATATCATGTTCTTTGTACTTAAACCATAAAATTCAGTTCGACAGCAATATCGCGAAGTAATTTAAAAACAACATAGCTCTAGAATTTCCGATACACAGTCTCGTGCGCTGGAGATAAAAAAGTTTTTTTTTTCGTACAGTGTTGCCATTGCTCGCTTTGAAGTCCTTGAGTTTGTTAACCAAAAACAAAATCGTTAAAGTTTTACAAAATATGAAATAGATAATAAACAAATTTCAAATTTCAAATTTGGGATTCCAAATGCCCGTATTCGCAGTATGATTACGTCATTCACAATTTCATGCCTCTAGGTATCGTTGTTTTATCACAGTGCGAGAAACATACATACATTTATGCAGATTCTTCATTATTTAATTTCTTTAAATATAATACAGGGCAATAATATTTGGTGGCAGCAATTTGAAAAGTGATACAACGCTTGTAGTGAATCAACGCAAAATGCCAAAATGAAATAAATAGTTCTCGACAAATTGCCCCTTTGGACTAAAAATTGGTAGTTAAAAATAAACTAAATTGTCACAATGTTACTAAAATTTAAAATAAAAATAAGAATTATGAAGACGTATATGCATGAATTTTCAATAGCTCAGTTCGTTTCAATGATGAGTAAATTAAGATTGTCACCAGCTTTCAGAAACAGTAATTTGTTTTACCAAGTAATTACACTGCAGTCATAGCGCAAAGGTAAAGAATTATCGCCTTCTCCCTTACGGGCGCAAGTGGTAGGTTAGCACGTTCAATTATCACAGGCGATCCTGGTTCGAATCCCGGTGAGAATATAACTGGTTTTTTACATTTCTTGTTAAAAAAACCTGATATTTATATAAAGTTATAAAATATTTTCTGCCTTCTTTCCGCATGCCTTCCTAGTGTAATTGGAAGGATACTGGACGCGTATACGAGAAGACACGCTTCAAGTATCAGTGAGGACACTGCACATTTTTGACGCCTCCTGCTTAAAAAAACTCGAATAACTCTACAAGCGGTGCCGGAATTAAAAGGTGGTGGATAATAATTCGTCAACACCGGGATTTCGCTATTGTGTCCACTAATCCCCATTCACCTTTAAAAGGGGGAGTCTATAAGGTATTTTCTCCCTCTTTTCCGCATCCCTTCGCGATGTAATTAGAAGCATATTCGATGCGTATCTGAGAGGTCCACGGTTCGAGTTCTGGAGAGGACATTACACATTTTTCACGTCTCCAGCATAAAAAAACGCCTAATTAAAATATGGTTACATTACAACATTATGCCCCAAGGGGCGTTTTTTAACGTTTTGTGTGTTACCTTTATTTATTAAATATCATGTTCTTCGCACTTAAAACATAAAATTCAATTCAACAGCAATATCGAAAAATAATTTTAAAATGAGCATATCTTTAGATTTTCCGATACACAGTCTCACGCGCAGGACATAGAAAAGTTTTTTTCTGTACAACGTTGCCATTCCTCGCTTTGAAATCGTTCAGTTTCTTAATTAAAAATTCGTTTAAGGTTTACAAAATATGAAACAGATAACAAACAAATTCCAAGTTCGGGTTTCCAGATTCCCATATTCTAGTGAAGGACAACTTATTGAAAATTTGATGTCTCTAGGCACTATTAATTTTTCGCCGCGCGAGAAACATACATACGTTCATGCAGCATAATTTAATTTCTTTCAATATAATGCGGGGCTCTAATATTTGGTGGCAATAATCTGAAAAGTTAAGAGGCATTTATAGTGATCCAACGCAAAATGCCGAAATGAAATTAATAGCACTTCTGGGCAAACGCCCTTTGGGCTAATAAATTCCAAATTTGGGCTTCCAGATCCCCATATTCGCAGGAAGATTACGTTATTCAAAATTTGATGGCTCTGGTTTCCGTTGTTTAATCACAATGCGAGAAAGATACAAACATTTATGTAGATTCTTCATTATTTGATTTCTTTAAATATAATACAGGGCTGTAATATTTGGTGGCAACAATTTGAAAATGAGCCAACATTTCAACGCAAAATGCCAAAACGGAATTAATAGTCCTTTTGGGCAAATTGCTCCTTTGGACCAATAACTGTACAAGGTCACATGAAAAATCAAATGCTTGATTGCATATATGTTTAACACTGTAATGGGAGATAATTAAGATATTGGACAGAAATTCTATTTATAATTATGATTATGGTCTGGCTTAAAAACTCTGAAATTTATGTGCATTTTAGCATTTTTTTGCACATAAGCATTAAATACCAGACAAGATATAAGAGGAATTGTGGAGTTAATTTAATTTTCATTGTGCAGATTGCTTCATTCATTTTTAAGTCATTTACAATATTTCAGTTTGAAAGAGAAGATATAATTTTATAGATCAGCAATGCAAAAAATATTTGATTTCTCCAATAAATATGTTTACTAAAATAAAAATTAATGCAAATAAACAGTTTAGGCAATTATAAGACACTAAGCCAGCGATTCTCAACAGGTAGTACACAAGAGAAAAAAAGGTGGTACACATAAAAACAAAATATTTTAACTATTAAATTCAAAAACCTCGTGAGGGAAAAGGACAATTGATAAAAATTTTCTGTGATTGAACTCTGACTGAATATTTCATTGGACTTTTTGGTACCAGGCTGTGATATCCGGGATGCGACCTTGTAGTTTGTGGATGGCATGATTAACGTTAACGGACTTTACTGCAAGTGCTGCAAGTTGATGAGTGTCGTCGGCATAACATGTCAGCATGGAGTTAAACGTAGAGCAGGGCCGGGGCAAGTCAGCAACATAAAAGAAATAAAAAATTGGTCCAACAATGCTACCTTGGAGGACTCCACCATGGATAGCAGTGTCAGCAGATGAGTGCTTCCCGACCACAACTCGGAAACTGCGGTTACTGAGTAATGAGTGCAACAGTAGAATCATCTCACGTGTGAACTGAAGATTGATGAGTTTGGTGATGAGCCCCTCATGCCAGATGCGATCAAAAGCTTTCTCTACGTCTAGCATGAGGAGTGCAACGTTGAGTTTCGCGTGCTGAGCCGCACCGATGAATTCAGTTACCCGAACTAGTTGCTTCGTCGTAGACAGCTGCTGCCTAAACCGAAACTGCTCCGGAGGGAGCAGCGCAAGGTTCGGCTTCATTCCCTGAAAGATTAGTCCTTCAAACATTTTTCCTAAGCCTGGGAGAAGGCTGATGGGACGATAACCCTCAGGCTTAGTAAGCTCCTTTCCAGTCCTTGGTAGCATGATCACATTGGCTTTTTTCCTCATTGTTGGAAAGTAGGAAAGCATGAAGCATGCATTTAATATTGAAGTAAATTTACAGACGATATTTCTTGGCAGATGTTTAATAGCAGCGTTAGGAATACCATCAAATCCAGGCGCTTTTATAATCTTAAGTTTTCTCGTAAGTTCAGACACTTCAGTGGGCTTGGTGAACATCGGCAGATTATGTGCAGTTGGGGCGTTCAACCAATCGCGAAACTGAGTGAGGATCGAGAGCTCAAAGCTCTGGTCACACGGCCATTCGTTAGGAGTAAATTAATTTCTGAGGTAATTGGCAAAAGCTTCAGATTTATCTTTTGTAGAATACGCTGGGAAATTTCCACCAGAAACTGGCCGATTGCAGGAAAAGGTACTTTTAAAATTTTTGATAGTTTTCCAGAAATTGTTTTCAGTGGGGTCAAGTTTGTGAATGTCTTCCCAAAGTTCATGTTTAAATTGCTTAATTTCCGATTTTATCTGTCTGTTTAGTCGATTAATGTTCCACTTGAGCGTCAGATCCCAGTTTAGGTGATAAAGTTTTCTCATTTTATTACGTTTCTTCATGAGATGTGCTGAGGTAATTTAAAAATACGGTCGCTAGAGTCCATAATATCAGTGGAAAGTTGTAAAGCATGCTGTATGCTTCACGTAAGAGACGCAACTGCACAGTCAATACCGCTTGAAATTTTGAGGTCCTCAAGTGGCGTAGGGTCATCTCTCGTGATGTTTTCATACCAGTCTCCAGTCCATGAGAGTCTTTTTAATCTGGATTTCTGGCTATGAAACACCTAACACAGCAATAAATGGAATGTGATCAGAGCTAAGCTCATGTTTCACGTCGATTGCGATGGGTACTGGGGTGGTAGAAATCATGCAGTTCAGAATGTCAGGGAAACTAAAATTAGCGGGTGTGTAGGTGGGCTCACACGGTACGTGAAGAGACACAGGATTGTTGAGAACATAGTTTCTCAACCATTTGAATTGCTATGACGGTAGTTCCAATCTATGTGCTTAACGTTCAGGTCCCCAGCTAAAATTGTCGGGGAGTCAAGGGGAAGCAGAGAGTTTTACAGATTATCCGTGAGTTTGTTTCTTGGAGGGTTGTACAGCGTCGTGAGGTAAAGCTTGCCGTATCTGGGCAGAGTAACACAAACAGTGACAGCTTCGCCACCAAAGTCTTTGTTTACACTAACTAGATAGGCATCGTAATGTCTTTTTGCGTAAAAAATCACACCGCCACCTCTATGGCTCAGTCTGTCACAAAGAAAAGAGTGGTAGTTGGGTAAATGCAGCTTATCTCCTGGGGAAGCATGCATTTCCATAACAAAGGTAAAGTCCATGTAATTTTCGGTGAGCAACGAATACAGTTCGTTGATTTTGCTAAGGAGCCCCGCAGGCGTTCCAACACATCCTGCGGATAGGAGTACAGTTGTTGACGTAATTATCCATGAATAGGGTATTGTTTGCTTGCATCACTGGAATCTTAGATTCATTATTTTTAGTAAGCAAAGGTAATCCCGATTCCTTAATGAGGATGATTAAATCCGTGAGCCTTTTAAATATTTCTTTAGCTTCATTTATGGTATCTGGCGTCAGTCGGGTTTGGAGTGCTGAAGCATACGACTTATTAGTTATGAAGAGAACCTCGTAGGCTTTAGTCTTGGGGGCCGACGTAAAGTCCTGTAAGAATGTATTTCTTCTCATAAACAGATAGACATAACTTTAATCTGCTTTATTAACTAAATAATCCGCTTTAATTCAATTGAAAGGTTGACTGTATGAATCGTTTTGCTCGAAATTTATTTTATCTCTAGACCAAAAAGTTTCCTATTGTCTAGACAATACTTCTTCTTATATTCATTTGTGCCTGTCCTATCTGGGCTTCCCCGTTTGTGACTACAATAAATAAATGTCATATTGTACTATGTTATAAGACATTCCTCCCACGCATCCAGTGTAGAAACTGTTTTAAATCACTATAAGAAATTAGTGATATGTGTATCCTGTAGCAGATTAATGATTCCTGTATCTGCTTTGGAAACACACAGATCATTAACCTGCACCAATAGCATTTATAATGCCAAATAATGCACTTTTAATTTTAAATCTACTGGCAACGAGTACACACAATGCAATCTGAGCTATTTTGTCATATCGTGCATTCGATTTTTTGAAGTCACTTACCAGTTTACCCTTATTTTTAATTTTCAAATTATATGAAAATATTTGTGTTCTAATTTATTTAAAACTGAATCATAATCTCTTAAGCTGAGTAAGTTTGTTTCTAGTTATTACTATTTACTCTTAGAAAAGTATTTAAGTTGAACTAATGTAATGAAAGTAATGAAATGTTATTCGTTAAAAGCTTTGATTTAAAAATTTTATTAAATGTATTGGAAATGCATTTACTATTATAATTTTAAGAAGCTTTATTACACTTAAATGGCGCGTAGTTTAGTTTACTGCATATTAAGTAACATTTCGTACCTAGTCTCCAACAATCTCCCTGAGAAGACTATTTCTCCTCTAGCACAGATTAGAGAAGGAAATGCCACCTTTACAGGAGAAATTTATAATCCTTTGTTACAACGGGGGAAGAAATTATTCCTCTTATATTTCCTTGTTGTGTAATAGTAATAACATCCACATAGCAATTATAAAATTTCGCATTCGATCCTCGGTGTTGAAAAGTTTGATTTTTTAAAATTCTCGAATAAAAGCCTAATAATTCGAAGACGAAAGAGCGGAAAGGTAAATGTTTAACATCACTAATGCGTAAAAGTGTATAGTTTAGATAGTTTCAAAAATTAATAAGTGTTATCACTAATTTAACTTTGCAATAATTGCAGTATTTAGCTTCATAACTTAGAATGGCAAATTAAACAATGAAAAAAAAGGCGAAAGTCTAATTTTAGAAAACAAACGAATAATGTAAAAACAGTTACAATTATAAATTCTAAATATAACTAATGAGGAGTTAGTCTGTGTTAATATTGTGGACAGAACAGGTATTTCAATACAGTAAAATCCAATTATTCAAACTTCAAATATTCAAAACTGTATTTATTCGGTTCGCTTACTCCTCCTCCCACCCGAGTGAAGAAAAACTGAGCAGCAAATTTGCTGTTTATTTATTTGTGTTTAATTTTCCCGCTAATTTAAATAATAAAAAACAATAATATGCACAATGCATAATTTTTAAGAATTGTTTAATTAATTGAGGTTAATGTGTAAAACATACGGAATGGCTTAAACTTCAATAAAAATGTAGCCTGCGAACTTAACCAGAAGAACAAATATGTATTGCACGTATATCTTTGTTTATTTTGCCATCAACGTTTAGGTATAATAAAGCTTGTTTTTAACAAAATAGAGGAAACAAATGTGATGACATAA
The DNA here is from genome assembly GCA_000611955.2 of Stegodyphus mimosarum. Taxonomy (NCBI): domain Eukaryota; kingdom Metazoa; phylum Arthropoda; class Arachnida; order Araneae; family Eresidae; genus Stegodyphus; species Stegodyphus mimosarum. The sequence goes on from KK115172.1 coordinate 598,496, forward strand.
TGTCAATTCCCTCTCCAAGCAAAGAATTTTTGTCTTATAATCAATGTGTCAGCAAAAAAAGAATAATTTCTTTGTCAATTATTAGCATACTAAAATTAAAACAATTTGTATGTTTAGCTTTAGGAGTTCCTACATACATAGATATGAATTTCGTTTCTTATTTTAGTTGAAGTAGAAGTGAGTTGAGAGTTTAGGCAATAACATCAATAATAATAATAATAATAAT
>KK115172.1:598747-636174 GCA_000611955.2 Stegodyphus mimosarum
TAATAATAAAATAATAATAATAATAATAATAATTTCTTTTAGAAAAGTAAGACTCTTACTTTTCTTTTACGAAAATAAATTTTGTCAGAAAAGTGTATCGCGGAGTCTTTTCACTTTACGTTCATGTTATTTTAGGTTACACTAGCATAGTCCTTCCTGCAAACTGCAAATTCTTAAAGTTGTTTTCAGTTTTGTTATCGAATATCGTTTTTCATTTCATCTTACCAGAAAAAAAATCAGTTCTAGTGAACAGTCTTAGGGATTACGACTTTAAATTTCCCTTTTAAATTGAAGAAATATACCAAATATAATGCGACATAGTTAAAATTCATTTTAAAACAAATAGGATACTTATTAATAATTATCATATATTTTAGCAATGCATCTTTTTAATATGATTTATAATATATTTAATTGATATGTTTGGTAACTATGAGGGTCGGTTGGATAGTTTCTAGCCTGACCCACAAGGAAGCATTTCTAATCTATGAAATATACGTATATTAAGTCTTATATATATTCACTACGAGGTTATATGTTCTGATGTTGAAGCGTTCTTTTTCTGCAATTGGAATTATAAGAAATGATGATGCCATCTGTAAATGAACAGCGCACCTCCACTCGGGCAGTGATTCGGTGTTTCTTGACAATTGACCAAAAAGGTGGACTCTTTATGGAAACTTTCAACGCATGCGTATAAACCTTGAAGATTATCTGAGCAAACGTACGACTCAGAATGAAAAATAGTGTCTTAATTTCGACCTAGAGACAAAATAACTGTCTCGCCAACGGAGATGTTCCTTATATCTTTCGCCAAAGTGCTGCCAAGCTTTCGCAGGAAAAGTTATGGAATCAGTTTTATTTTCTTTCCTTTCTTTCTTTTTTTTTAAATTCACCGACCCATTAACGCGGCACCAAGTTCTTCAAAAAATAAGATCATGTTTTCTTGCTAAAAAATTGTATGAATTAAAAAGTAGAGAGAGGAAAAATTTCTAAAAAGACAGTTAATTTACAGTATTTTACATCTACAATACATTAATTACAAATATGATTAAGTGAATAATTTATAATTAAACAGAATATATCCTAATTAAATTATTAGCACGCACATTTCATGTTAGTAATCCTTTTGGATTATAGGAACATGGTAGAATACTGATGTACAGATGGCAACACTTTATAATGGTCAGTGGCAATTTTGAGACTCATGATTAATAAAAAATTAAAAATAAGCATTTTTAATCAATTAAAAACGTATCGTTTAATGTTACTTTAGATTACAGTCATTACATTAGAGTGATGTGCATTCTTTTGCATTTTATAATACATTATTAAAGATAATATTTTCTAGTTTTATTTTTTTAATTTTTATATCATTTATTCATTTTTTTAAGTTTGTTTACTTATTAAAAAAAATTGTGAGAAACTATTTTTTATTTCAATAAATTCGTTTTAACTAATATTCAATAAAATAATAGATTTAAAAATTTAAAAAAAGAAAAGGAATTCCATTAATCCTGTTTCATACTGAATAGGACAAGGTGCTGCCATCTGTACTCCAGAAATAAAACTAAAGTCATTCCACTATGTACGTCTAATCCAAAAGGATTACTAACATGAATTGTGTTTGCTAAGAATTTAATTTGGGTATATTTTGTCTAATTATAAATTATTAGCTTAAGCATTTTTATAATTTATATATTTTAGACGTAAATACCTGTTAATTATTTTATTTTAATATATCAAATTTACAGTGAAACAAAAGTTATCCAAATCTCTATAGATGTTCCATATCTGCCCCTCCGGTAACAAGGCAAATATCTGTGTAGTATTCCTATCCTTGCCACACTCGTAAGAGAATATCCATTACTAATGCTTCGAGCAAAGAGGCCAGGTCTGGTGATCTCGGTGAACAACAAACAATGGCATTACATTTAACCCAGCATGGCCAATCCAGCGATGGGGTAGACTATCGTTCAAGTACTGGCGTATGTTTTATGGCAGTGTAGTGAAACACTGTCTTGCTGATGAATGAAGCCAGGAACCGCTATCTCCAGCTGAGGGAACAGCCAGTGTGATAGCATATCTTGGTAAATACACCCGTCAATCCATAAAGGACCAAAAACACAACTGTTGGAGATGGCGTGGAGAGAAAAAATTCACTTTTGGAGAATCACGCTCAAGTTCCATTGCATCTTGTGGATTTTCCGTGCCCCCAAATCGTAAATTAGGGCGATAACTTTGCCAGATACATTAGAGAGGCTTCATTTTTCATCATAAGTGAATTCGTGAAACAGTCTACCTCCAGCTTACCTTGCAGATCCTCACAGAAAGCTTTACGCAGAAGTCAGAAGGTTTTAACGCCCGCACCATCTGAAAGGTGTAGGGTTGGAATTGCAGACGTTTCCATAATACACGCCACACGGTTACATGAGGCACATTGAGTTCAAAACTCGCATGACACATTTTGGCTACCTTTCATCCTGGGCTGGTTTTCTTACACGAGCAGCCCATATCCTGAAACTGCTTCAGCCACCGCGCCACCGTCCGACGAAGCGGTGGTTCTTTACCAAATTTCGTGCGAAAATGTCTTTGAACAATTATAAACGATGATCTTTTGGCGTGTTCTTTCTCATGCATAGATAGCGCCATTTTAATTAACTGTGCCTCAAGTGACGACTTCGTAACTAGAAGACTTTTCGCTGTTGCCAGATAAAACTTGCACAACAGCAGTTTCATAATTTCGTATACTATACTATTCTTTTTATCTCATTCAATATGAAACACCCTGCTTTATGTAAACGATTGTTTTGTAACGAGGCGCGTAATATATGGCTCTAGAAGTATATTTTATCGATAGCAGTAATGGTAAAAATGTTCATAAAAATGCAAAAATTATCATCTGGATCAGCGCTTTTTAATTTTTTTGTTTAATTCACGACCCCTATTTATCACTGAGATATTTTCGCAACCCCAGGTTTTTAAATATAAAATAAATTTTTCTTAAAAGTAATTTATTTCTTTGGTAAACTATATAATACACAAAAGTTAATGAACGGATGTGCCGGTTTCTTGCTGTATAAAAATTAAATTCTGGTTGCAATATTTGACAATAATGAACGTAACGCTTCCTCACCGTTTTTCCGCATTGAAGAATATTTGGTTTAATAAGAGTTAAAGGTGGAAAAATCGATAGTAATTCGATAGCTCAAGTTTCTTTTAGGCTAAATGGCAGGTGATTTAGTCATTAATCTCAATAAAATATCTGATGTAGACACCACATGACTTCCTTGTACGGCCTATTTAAATTATACACATTTTTTGCTGCGCTTTATTTAAACTTAGTTCCTCGAATTTCATTACAGATATACTTCTCATTCAATCAGTTCAGTTCTTATTTCGCAGCAAGGCAGAAGTACTTACAGCCTCAATCTTCCTTGAAAATTGTAAAATACGTAAAAACCAATGACATATCATTTAACCCAGATGAAACACCAAATGTACTTAATTTTTTTTTTTTTTTACAATTAAAATTAGACTTTCTACGCAAGAAACGAATCAGCCAGCTGGCAGCAATACAAAATTTTCGGTATACAAAATTTAAAGTTAACTTTTGGCCACTCTGTGTAAAAAGACACTTAAGTTGAGACACCAACTAAACATAATTCACCATTCTACTAAGAGTTTCAAATGTAAACAAATGGCAGCGGCATAACGCCACTTAAACTTTTAAATTTTTGATAATTCTAGAACTATTGCATGTAGATTACCTAAAAGCACAAAACATTTAACCGGAACATAAGAACAACATAATTAAATCCCTTTTAAAGCAAAAAAAATTACCAGCATATAATAAAAAACTGAGCTCACCGAGCCGGTAACACAGTGGCAATATATATATATATATATATATGCATATTTATATACGTTTGGTGTGGCCGATTGCAATGAAAAAGCGAGAGGCACAACTAGATACAAACCTGAGCAAAACACAACCTACCTAAAACAGAAAAGGTAAACATAATATTAAACAGATGAAATAGATTAAAACGTAACTTAATTTTACTGTACTGTACAAAACAGGGTGGACGGCATAGGTGTAAAATGGTGCACAGGGCCAGCCTAGGTATTTTTGGCGCCCACTGCAATCTCTGTGAATCCTGTATTCTGCAGCCTTGTCCTTCCCTAAATTAAAACCAATTTGCCATTCCTAAATTTTTCTACCTAGTACCTCCTCTAAATTCTTAAAAATTCTATTTTGCTGTTTGCTATTTCTCTAAATTCTAAACATTCTGCGGCCCAATGTGACTGCACTGTTTGTACTGGCTCTGAACTGGTCCTGGATGTAGAAGATATTATTATTTAGATGCAAGATTCCCTTCCATAAAGATATCAAGCTGGTGTCTTCAGGGAGCATCTTCTTTTATTTTTTCTTTATCTCTAAGAAACACTGAATTTGGGCCTTGTTTCACTTAAATTGGGCCTCTGTTTGGCCATTGGGCCTCTGTTTCACTTAAAATTTGCCACTGTGATTTGTTATTGCATGTGTTTTAAAATATTCCGTTTTAAAGCTTTCTTAAGTGAGACATAAATTCCCAGTACAAAGGCTGAATGATGTAATCACCACAGTACTCAGGCATGGGGGCCCAATCTCTGTCATAACCGATAATGTTTCTTTTAAAATAATTTTTCTTTCTTTTTTGCACCTTATCTCACTTTGCATAAATTTCGCGAATCAAAAAACCAAGGTCATTTTTTTCCCTCTTTCGTTTCCTTCTAAAGACATTTTTTCCAAATTTGCCTTTCGTTAAGTTACTGTACATCTTTCGTTTTGAGCTCATTTTTGCGATCCTCTAGTAACTCTCCAGTCCATGATTTTGAGTAGAAATACCATATCAAAGGTAACAAAAAATGTCCTACTTTTCAAAGTGCTCACAGAATGGCTGCCTGCAACTCATTATGGCCATATTTCCTACAGGCAGAATTCACGATCCAACATCACTCGCTGCATCACTTGGCACGTTTCTCTTCTGTCTTGATCATCACAATTGTTAAAAGTAAAGCCAAACTGGAGAATTACCTCATTTTTTTTCATCTTAGACGGCTCTTTCTGATTAGTAAGCCCTCCCTAATAAGACTCTGTAGCATTGCCATCTACGTCATTATCTTTGTTACTCAAGTTCAACTACTATCCATGGGTAAAAAATATTTTTATCCTAAAACGTAAATAACGTAACTTCTCTCGTGATAAGTATTCAAATAAGTACCAACCTTAGTTGAGTAAAACAGTTAAATACAATATTGTACTGTTCTTGCGATGAATCAAACTGCACCGGAAACACTTCACTAGTTGCAGTGGCTTTGATCTTATTCTCAGTATGCCTGTATGGTCACAGAATGTTACATACTGTACTACCACAGGATGTACGTACAACTGTGTTGCACAGAAAATGTAATATATTAAATTAAAGAAATGTGATATCTAAAGTAAAGCTTATGAATGCGACTAACATTTTTAACTCATGTGCCTAAATTAAATTTTCGTTCAATTAGATATAATATTAAATATATATATGATGAAGATGTAAATTATTAAGAAGCATATTTATTGCTCTTAAATTTCGCAGTCTGCTAAGCACTTGCTGTTCTTTAACACTGATCAGTTATAATTTCGAAGATAAATGAAAGATGAAAGTAAATTCTTGTAGAATGAAAACACTTGACATGTTGCAAGGATAATAAATGCCCTTGGGAAGACTTAACTACTGATGTTTCTGATGTCAAAATTCTTAAATTTGCATAATTTCACAAAACATTTAGTGCAATTATTTGCAAATGCACACAGAGAAAACTTACAAAATTTTGTATTTTTAATGAAGTTATTGTAAATGTTACCTGTACAACTAATAACCAAAATACACTTCATAAATAATGTTTAGAGCAGCAAAATGGACCATATAACCATTAAACAATCAAGCTTTTTAATTTGACATCAGTGTTAAAGATGCAGCAGATGTAAAATAGGTTACAGTGAAGTGTCTACAGGATCAGATTGATGTGCAGAAACAGTCCTGCATTTCAGTCTGGGTCTTGCAAACATTTGAAGCAATGCTTTCACTGTACACACTGCTCTCCAAAAGTTAGAAAATAACAAGTTTTTTGTGTCTAATTTGAGAATGAAGCAAAATAGAAACAAGATATATACGGGACATATTTATTAAGCAATTCTTTAATGAATGCAACATAGAATGCTTCTAAAGTTCAACACAAGAATGAATTACAACAAATAATTGCACTCTTGGCAGAGAAATCCAGTTTTGGGGAACAGTGTAGCACACTGGAATGGAGGAAAAATAGGGTGATAACATTACAAAATGGGTTCTAATAAGGAATGTCTCTACCCTTAGCTGCAATACGTTGGTGACAGCCACGTTCCATGTTGTCAATTAAGTTGTCAGTCAGTGAAATGGGAAGCAACGGCCAGACACAAAGTAATTTTTGTTCAAGCTCATCTAACGACCTTGGAGAAGGACTTGCAGCAACCTGTCTCCCAAAGTACCCCCAAAGATGCTCTATCGGATTCAGGTCTGGAGATTGAGCTGGCCATTCCATCTGCTCCATACCATGACCCTCAAGATATTCTTCAGCAACCCAAGCTCAGTGCGGTCGTGCATTGTCGTCCATCGGAAGAAATCCAGGACCAATAGCAGTGGCATATGGGCGGACATATTGATCAAGGATCTTGTCTCAATATCTCACACCAATCAAAGTTCCTCCATGGAACACATGCAGGTCAGTGTGACCACCGAGAAAGATCACAGCCCAAACCATTATTCCACCACCTCTGCAACTCTAACTTTCCAGAAGTTGGGATTGGTTGTAACTGGTGCGTTGTTCCCTCCAGATCATCTGACAACCTGAATCACTCTCCAATGTGAACATGAACTCGTCTGTGAAGAGAACAGATGCCCACTGTTGACTTGTCCAGCAGACGTGTTCTCTTGCCAAACATGAACTGGCACCTCTGTGTCCTTGGATCAAAAGGACACAAACAACTGGTCGTCTTGCATGCAGATGTGTATTGTGCAGGCGTCTGCATATTGTAGTAGCTGAGATTCTTGTTCCTGTTGCGGCTAAATGATCTTCCATGAGCTGAGGCCAGTAATGTTACTCCTCCTTCGGTCCGAAAGAGCTAAATAGCGGTCTCCTGCAGGTGTAACTCTAGGTCTGTCTGCCTGGAACATGTCTTCTATACATAGAATCCTTGAATTCAAATGATTCCATAGCCGATGGAGCACGCTATGAGAGACCTTGAGATGTCTAGCAGCATCAGCTTGTAACATCCTAATTTCCGTCCATCTGATAGCCCGCCACCTCAACGAATCGGGCAAATGACTTCTCCTGGACATTGACAGACTCTCCTGGATATTGTCCACGAAACTGTAATAACAGCTGAGGATCAACACTTGTGAACAAAAATTACAATTTTTGCATTTTCTCTCCAACTCCTATATAAGTATTCATTTCTATAAAATAAAAGTGGTAGCTATTGTTTTTGTATCTATTTTCTTAAACTTCATTACTGCCATGCATATGAACTGTGAATTTAAATGTTCCTGACAATTTTGTAATGGTGAGCTTTGAAAAAGATGCTATTCCTTAACTTTTGGAGAGCAGTGTACTTTGACAATCTGATGCTAGATTGTGACTAGAAATTTGGAATTTCAATTCGAATTTTCGCTCATATCTTAAAAATATAGTGTTCCCAAAACATTTTTCCTCAGCTGAAATAAACCAAAAAGCTACAGCCATTAATTTAAGAAAACGTTTTCAGCATTCTCAAGCAAAAAGGGGAAAAAAATTAAATACTATATAACTTTAAAAGTCTAAAGTAACTAAATGGAAGAGAAACACATCAGTATAAAATTTTAAATTAGGCAAAAAAAGCAATCTTAGTTTGGCGAAGATTTGGAACAAAATCTATCAATTTTGAAGGTAATCAGATATTGGTTCTTCTTTTCCAGGAGAAAAAAAAATGGGGGCAGAGCAAAGCAAGCATGAATGTAGTGCATTATTCATGCTTGATTTGCTTCGCCTATTCTTTTGGTATAAAAACAGTCATTATTTCTCCCATTTTGCAAGCTTTTTTTGCTCCTGAAGAAGAGGGGCATATATGACTCTTCTTAATCAACCTTACAAGAGCCTTTAACACTACATCTACAAATGCACTGCAAATTTTGGCAGTAGTCCTTCCTCTGCTCATCTAAGCAGAAGTTAACACAACAATCGCAACCGTTCTCCAGCTACAGAAACCAGCCACATTCCAAGATGTACTTCTTCTTCCCACAGATTACGAAACAAAACCTAAGAAATTTCTTACACACCCTGCAGATGGACTCAGCAACCTAATTTGCAACTTAAAAGATCCAACACCATCAACATAGTATCAAGCCTATACAGATGGCTCCAAAATCAATAGCAAAGTTGGATGCACTGTGACCATCAGAACAGCAACAAGATTGTATAGTGAATGGCAAGGTCATCTCAATAGCATCAACATCCTCCTCAGAGCCCCAACAAATACTATACATATCATAACAGACAGTCAAGCATCCATCTTCTCAATCACTCGCCCATCGCTCATATAATTCAAAATGTCATCAGAAACAACAACAGGAAGTTCGTTCTCTCATGGACCAAGGGTTATAATGACTGTGAGGGAAACGTGAGAGCGGACGCCCTCGCAAAAGATGCAGCAACAAAGCAAGAGCGTGACAGCATTCAAATTTCATAGCCACAATCAGACCTCAAATACAAGATTCAAGAGCTTTCACTAGAAAAATGGCAGGGCCAATGGCGAGACAGTCCCCAAGGACGAAGACCCTATAGCTTCCTACAAAAAGTAGACGAAGCATGCACCATACTTCCTGACTCAATAATCACAGGGCATGGCGCCTTCTCCACATACTTTCCATGAGAGAAATCTGTCAACAACAGACATGTGTGTATGTGGTGAAACGGGTGATGCAAATTCATTGCCTGCTGACTTACAACCATCATATCAAGCATCGAACCAACATCAAAATTGAATTTAAAAGATTCCTCATTAAGCATCACAAAATTCACAGCAATATTAAGGCAATTATTGACAAGCTCCACCAGTACCATATTGACTTATGCCAGCCATAAAAGTGAAAATACTACCTTCAAGACCACAGAGACATCACTAGCTAGTAAAAAGAAGGAAGTCATTCACTCAAGGGAGTGCCTTCAGTTTCTATACACACCTAAAATAATGAATGAAACGACTGTGACCCCATAAATCAAACCACAAAACAAAAGTGTACATACTTCAGCAACTTGAACTTTGAACTACTAGTGCACACAATTAAACTAACTGAAAAATGAACACTACACTACATATGCATAAACATGCACAATACCAAAGCACCAACCTCATGAATATGTAATCCTCTCTGCATACTCTTTATGTATGAATAATAATCTGCATACTCTTTTTGTATTTCTATATTATCATACCATATTTCGCACTCTGTTAGCATTTCAAATTATGGTTTTTAATTAATTTAATTACTATGCTTATTTACATAACCAAGTCTCTGTACTCTGTCAAATTACCTTTCATGCATAAGTTTCATGAGCCCACGAATGAAATGTAACTATTGTCCTATTCTGCAATATGCAACCTTTTAATAGTATCCAACAAAGTCCCAAAGCTTGGCACTGATGTGCCCATGCATGGAGGTGCAATTCTCTAGTTACTTAGTATATGCAGGCTATACCATTTTTATCAATGACGATGGCGTAGTGTCCCATATACTTGTTGTTGTAACTGTTACTGCCTTTGAATTCAAAAGCATTCTACTCAAAATCTACACAGCTAAGCCTACTTTATTTCATAATTTTAAACCTAAAGTAACATTAAAATGCAGTACAATTTAATAAGTACATATGAATGATATTAGTAGTCAGAAGGAAGTCAGCAAAAAAATTAGTAGTCAGCAAGAACAGAGAAAAACCCATATACACTGTATCGTTACCTTTAAAAAATAGGAAAACAGCATGCACAAGGTTGACAAAGCCTGTGAGAGAACAATGGTAAGATAAGACAAGTCATGGAAGATTCAATAGAGGAAATTGTATGGCCTAGGATTTAGGAGAGAAAGAGTGAAGATCAGCCATTAATATCTTAATATCCTTTGTTTCCATCATGTCCCTACCTCTACAGTTTCTATGACTTATGAAAAACAGTAAGCTAGTATCAAAAGTCAAGATTTATTGTATGTTCTGGCTGATAAAAGAAATTTAAAATATGACTACATGCTTAATCGTATATTTAGACAGATGCTTTAAAAAATAATAACAATATTCTCCACATGCAATCAAAATACTTTTACGAAAAGTCCTAAACCATTGTCTCCTTCATAATTAAAATCATATTTTTCTGCAAAGCAAAATGTTAAAAATTTTTTTGTTTGTTTTTCTTTTTTCTTGTGAAGCAAAAATTTAAGATTTCTTTCACTAACTACCAAAAGTTATTAACATAAGTCTTTCATAAAAGTAAATTAGCATTAAACAACCATTCACAAAATGGAGAATATCTGTACCTAAACTTTAGCAACAAATCTGTCTGGAGATCTCTTTGTAAATTATAGTTTCTTTATACATTCAGTTTTAAATCTGTAATCAACAGAAACTCTTTATTTTGATTATTTCTCTTTCAGTTCTTTGCTCAATAAGTGACACTCTTTATTTCTGATACTAACTCAACAGATGAAGCTCCTTATTTTTTATACTTATCATTTCCTATTAGATTTTAGTGATCCGTATCTGCAGCAGAAATTGAGTGATGGTAATTTTAAGCAGCAGCCAGAAAAGTAAACAAAGTTTTTTGCATTACTATAGCAGAAACATGAAATGGTAGCAATCGAGATCATATTTGTCTTCAAAGGATCCACTGCAGAAAATAGTGTCATAATATATATGACACATATGAATAAAAATCATATAATAATTTTTAAACTTAAAAGCAAACCCAAAAAAAAAGTAGTTATAAATTTTTATAAGACACATTAAAAAAATATTTATTTATCAAAAGTAAATACAACAACACATTTAAAACGAATTTTAACAATAAAATTTATCATAAAAATTGCTGAAGTACAGCAATAAAATCTTTTTATATTGGCACTAAAAATATACAACCTCCAAAACAATTCTCATAAAATTCAACAAATATTATGTTTCCTGATTTGGAATGTTCTTATATGATTTCAAAATAATTGTATAATTCTCATTTTCTTCAGCTGCAAAAGAAAAAAAATGAAATGAATATATAATTAGCATTATATAAATACATTACATACAAGAAGCCAAATATAAAGAAAAAAATTAAATTCATCAATGCGGATACATAGGAAACCTTTGCTGAACACAGGGGCTACATCATTAACACATTGCTTGCATGTATGGCAAAGTTAACTTTCTATGAAAAAAAAAAAAAAAAAAAACAGGTTAGGGATAGTTCAGATTAAGTATGTATAATATATGAAAACCTAAATATTATTGTAATTAAAAGAGAAAAATGAAACAAATATTATATGAAAGGATTTCTATTAGTGCTTAGTATGTAGGCACCATGATAAAATACTTTTTTTCAAATAATTGATGATTTTTATCAGGAACAATGTCTGATACAGCTTTTCAAATGTTTCACAGTTATGAATGCAAAGTTTTTCAGTACCTCTTATAAAGTATCTTCCTTCTTCAAATGGGTGAAATTAAAAGATTAAATTTTTTCACTTCTCTGCACAGAAATATTTACGGATATAAGGCAGTCCAAGGAAACTTAAATGCTGAAAATCTTTGGACACTGACTATCCTCTTCATTACGTGGAACTGATGCCCAAATTCTCTGAGGAGTAAATACAAGATCTTTCATTTGGTGATAAAATTAAGAACTATTTCTGCATGTCCTCTTCATTGCACTGTCACCAATAAATTACAGCTGTGACATCTTGAACTTCTGGGATAGAAGAAACATCAGATTGTCTTTTCCCATTTTTAATAAAAACATACTTAAATTTCACGTTAAAATAGTGTCAGAAATAATGTTCAAAGCAACAATGTCATAGCACTTTTTTACAGAGGAAAAAAATCTCTGTAGATGCGCGAATGCATCCTTCCATTCCAGCACTCAATTCTCTGCTCCTTATCCTTTTTTGCTCTTTAACAAGTAACAGAAACATGGTAGTCAAGTCCCAACTCCCCTTTTTCAGAAATTTCACTTCAGCTCAGGACTAAGCGAAAGCCCAAAGACTAAGCGAACACCGGTGTTTTTTTTTATAGGGGGCCCATTAATTGTAATCATATGTTGTTATCGTACAGCTTCAGTGCCCTATCTTGGAGCATTATTGAGAATTAGGTGAATTTTAAAGGTTTTGATTTTCTAAATAATATTTGACATCCTTAAGGAACGAATTTTCAAACCCTTCATTAAAGACAACTCTTGCAACATGGACGACGTTCTACAGCATACTGCGTATAATTGAAATTCTCGCATTGGACAAATTAAATGGAGACAATTAAGATAGTGATTATACATAAAATCGCATTCCACAACAAAGGTTTACTTATTTTTAAAAAATATCAAGAACACTAATATTTTACTGACATATATTCCCATTTTTAAATAAACTGCACACAAACAATACATAATAATTTAAACGACAAAAATTTACAAAACCTTAAGCTTTTTATAACACGTATTTCAACACTAAAATATATATTTATTCACATTGCATATAAAAAAAATAGATCTTTTTAAATGTTTATACAAAAGTAGCTCGAAAAGCTTAAAAAATTTTAAGTTTAAAGATACAAAAATCCCCCCCCCAAAATATATATATAAGATTTATTTGCTATTTACGTTTTTTACTCCAAATATAAAAATTTCAAAGCCAATGTGGAAATGATCACTATATATCATAACTAACAAACACATTTTCTTTTAAAAAAAATCAAATTCAGGGGTAAGTTCAAGATTTGTTTCTCATGATCAATGTTACCTATTATAATAATGTAACACATATGTGAATTAATTAAAATTATTTCTTAAACATTTGACTGCAAAAATATTTTTTGTTGCAAAATGCTCATTGTTTGTCTTTTGAATCGATCTACTTGTGAGATTAAGACATCTCATATTTTTAATGAAAACTGAGAAAATAATGAGTTCATGCTGCCATCCCCTTCTCCTCCAACAAGAACAAATTCTATGCTCTTGTTGGAAGAAAATGTTTTCATGATCACATGCATGAAGCTATTAATAAATATGTGTGTCTGCACACTAGAAAGTTTTCCTGTTGTAACATATTCCTAAACATAATTATTTTTCAAAAATATTGCATTACTAAACATTCTACAGTATTTGATAATGGATTTATGATTTCAATTTACAAAATGGGTTTAAAATCTCAAATTTTCAAGTTTTGACAATTTTGATCACATGATAAGTGGTACAGGGCACTAAAGATTTACTTGGGCCCTGTAGGAGAACTGCACTAATGAAATAAACATTTTTCATAACCATATGAGTCAAGTCAAAAAATATTCAGCCTCATATAACCAAGATTACTCAAATTACAATTAATTTCATTATTATACAAAATATAATAATTTATTTAAGCAACTTTAAAATTGGTTTATATTTTTTATTATAATTAAGTTCATTATTACATAAAATATAATAATTTATTTAAACAACTTACAGAATTTCTTTCACAGCTTTATATGTGAAGGTTTGAACAACAAATTTTGAAAAAAAAACAGTTTTAATGTCAGGTAAACATTGTTTTAGAAGTACTAGTTTTGAATTACTATTAGCAGAGAGACTAAAATTTAAAATTTGGTATTTAATAAATTTAATTTTAAAAAATATCTGAATTACCTTTCTCTTTTGTTATGTTAATTTCACAATTTTCAAAGAACCAGTTTTTGCATATTATGAACAAGAATTTTTTCTAATAGACTGTAAGGAGGATGAAGAACACCTTACCAAATACAATTTTCTTCATACAGTGCTCATTAAAATTTTAATTTTATATATTTTTAATTGAAGATGTGATGAAATCAAAGTTATTTCACTCTGAAAGCATACATTAATTTATTTTTAAAATGGAACTATGTGTCTATGGCCAATCATTCTCAAAAGATATTTAACTGTGCAGAATATTTAAACACCTGTGCCTTCATTCCTATATATGATATTCTGAATCATATTCAAAGGATATTCTGAACACCTTTATATGAACAAAAACAGTTTTGAATGCAATGCATTCTATTTTGGCTATGAAATTTTCTTTTAAAAAACTTGAATCAATGACATGAATGTTATAAAAATCTGAATAAAATCGCTTGAATCAGTTATGTTACCAGGCACTTTACCATCATAGAGAGATTGTAGGGTCATCATCCAGTACAGATGTGTGTTGATGTAAGGATAAAGATTACATGCATGTTTTTGCATTCACTACTTTAATTAGATTGGAACATATATTAGTTTAGCACAATACATGCAGATAAAAAAAAATATCAGATGTGAGTCACTTGACACAATCAAACAGAGATCACAGGCTGGTATCCATGTTAGTAACACACATCATGCTAATTCACACACACTAAAAAAAGAAAAAAAAAAAAACTTGTATTGTGTAACTACATGGAGGCAAGTTCGATGCTTCAACTATGGCTGTAACAGATGAACAGTCAGGATTCAGTCTTAAATTCTTCTCCCTACTAGACAAGAGGGAGAAAGTTGGTAGCATCATCTCTTTTAGTAGAACTTTACTTAGATTACAGTCGGAATTTTGAATTCATTAGCACATAGTAGATCTCTGATGACTAAGGGCAAGCGCTTATTAAACCCAAAACAATCAGACTTTGTGTCCATATTTTATAGCGACTTTGTATAACTTTTAATTGATTACACAGGCTTTCCCTAATGGCATCTTTCAAAGTCTGCAGGTCTACTTTATCTACTAACAATAGTAAGTTATGAGGTTGCTACGGTTGTAGCAAGTGATGGGAACGTTCAGTTTCAGAAAGGGAGCCTGAGAAATGGCTACTACATCCAAGGAAGATAGTAAATGAGTAAATTACCCACTTGCAGAATGTCAAGATAGCAAAATAATAATAATAATAATAATAATAATCACACCTGAAGTTCTTTAGCAAACATCAAATGGAGAGCAAGTCTGGTGCTGATTTCTTTAGAATTCAGTTATAACTATTTTAATTCTTAAAAATTTCTTTATAACTGATGTGAAATATATTAACCATTTAAATTTCCCATTATACTCCTTTATTGGGGTAGTAAGAAATATAAAGAAAAATATATACATAATTACGGAAGTAAAAGGCATTCAGAATTTATATTTTAATATATGTTGAAAGAGTATACTAGAGTAAAAACTCAACCATAAACAAATGATATTACATATCAGATATAAAATTATACACCCATAGCAAATTTAATGCAAGACCCTTGCCTGTTTTAAATAAGAGAAGAAAGAAATAAAGGAGGATTTGTATCTTTTATTAAAATTATACAGTCTCAAACTTAATCTAAAACGAATTCCTTTTCCACTTTATTTCCATAAAATTTTTACAAAGAAGATTTAAATATTGCAGATTATTTTAATTTCCAAAAAATAATGCAATACACTTTCTCAAAACTGAATTTAATTTGAATGAAACAATTTCATTATTTTCATTATTTTCATCAATTTCATCATCATGCTTTCATTGGAACACTTGGAATGCACAGTTTGCTTTGATTTAATTTTTATATGAAGTTTAATTGTACATCTATTATCTCAGAAACAGGCTTATTGTTCTGCATTTCTCAGGGTAACAATCCCTTGAAAAAGATATACAAAAAAAATATATATCTTTTCCTCTTATCATATTTGATAATTTTTCAGTGTTTTTTGCAATATTTGGGACATTTCTTTTTCCATTATTCCATAAATTGAGTTGATATTTGAATTTGTTTTGAATTTAAATATAAATATGCAACAATTTAGGAAATCGATCATGTTGTAGATGTTGAAGCATACTTTAGAAATACTTGAAGTTAAGTAGATGTGATACGAAACAATTATGGCAGAATTAATGCTGCATTTTTTTTTCTTTCATTGACACATGTTTGTAAGCCAAGAAAATAACTTTAAGAACCAAATCGATACTGTTACATTTTAAAATATAATTCGAGAACAGCAGAAGAGGCAGACTTGCTAACAAAAGAAGCAGAGTGAAAAGTGGTATAATCTAAGATGAAGGCTTATTTGAGAAGGAAAAAGGTTTTGGTCTGTGAATTTTGAATTTAACCCTCTTACTGAGTACTCTTTTAATGAAAATAGGTTCAAATATTGAGAATTTTTTCTATTACATATTTCAAATATCACATATTTTAGAGTTAAAATATACAAAATTTTTTGTAAAAAAGGTTTTTTCCAATATAGAATTAGATCATAAAAAAGGGTTGTTGGAAGATTGAAACTGAAAAATAAGCATATAAAAGTAAAATTTTGAAAATTAATCTTTGTTAAATTATGATTTATTTCATGAAATAAAAAGATAAAATATTTATACGAAGAAAATATGCAAAATATTTACAAAACATTTCATTTATTAGAAATGAAGTTTAGTGTGATAAACTTCAAAACAAGGCTCTAGGCAAAGTCCTACCTCACAATCTTTGAATTAAATTCACTTTCTTTGCAAATTCTTATGCCAATTTGAGTTTCTTTTAGCAACAAGCAGCACACTGTCTATGAGGCTTTTTCTTGATGGGCTATATGGCTAGAAAATGTCAAGCAGTTAGTCTCATGGGATTGAGAGCTGAAATACATTTGCTAGGGTAAATGCTGGAATTTCTACCTGAATACTTCTGAATGCTTAGCTCAATAATGTTCAAACTGAACTCTAGAACCATTACATTTTGCAAAGGGTTATCTTTTTTATAAAGGATATAAGCATTTCACAGTGTTAAGAAAGGGAAAGGAAGCAGGAGATGGTGGAATATTTTTCATATCAATTTTGCACCACTGACAAATGTTTTAAATAGAAAATGAAGCTTTAGATTCACCATTTTCTGAAGAGGAATCCAAGAAATTCTTATCAGTTTCACTATAACTATCTTCAATATACTTGTAATCAGCGTCAGAACTGCAATCAGTGTTGGAAATATTGTCAGGAATGTAGGTCAATGCTTCATGCCAGACAGACTTGCGAAATGCTTCATGCCAGACATATTTGAGCTTTGAAAAGAGTGCGCAAAATAGTGCAAAACATTCTTGTATATGTCACAGAAATATGGACAACTAATCTGTTAACCCAGATCTAAATAGACTATTAAATATCACAGAAAATCCAAAATGAAACGATGAATGGCAAAAGAATGGGTTGTACAGTTAAAAAGATGGGGGGAAATGCATCCCTGCGGAAAATGCGGGTTGCGCAAAATTTGCTACTTCAGTGCTGCCCGTGGAAATCGCAGGATACACAGAGAGAGGGTTAATGAGTTCCAAATTAGCTGCATTATGAAAATAATGGAAAGGAAAAATATCCAAATCAAAATTGAATATTATACGGCTACTGGAAATTAAACATCTGGTTTACATATTTTTATGTTACACGCACATGCACACATACACATACACATTTTTAACAAATTAAATATTATTAACTATCTTACCTTTTAAGACATCAGAAATGTACGTGGATTCATCTTTTATATTTTGTAACACCTGCAAATGAATAAAATATTGGAAATATTACCTTTATTTTTTTTACCTATCTATTTCATTTTTTAAATAATTACATTTTAATAAAATTTCTAGAATTTATGAAATTTAGTAGGATGAAGTTCTGACAATTCCAAGGTGAGGAAAAAGCACCACATTTTTTCAGCTGCCCAGACAGTATAGTGGTTAGGGATGTGTACTGCAGTACCGAAGGGCCCGGGTTCGAATCCTGGAGAAGGCATGACTGTAACTGTTGGCCCCTTCATAGCAGGCAACAGTGGCTGCCTATTAGGTGCCTCCACAATAAAATGGCTACCACTTCTGGCCTCAGGAGTGGCCAATGCTGAATAGGTAAGTGCCCGCCACTGGATTTAAAAAAAAAAAAAATCTTCACAAATACAGCTACTTTTCCAACAGTAGAGAATGCAAAAATTTGCATTCCATGAAGATGTACTTCTTAAATGATTGAATTTTCAGAGAATGTAATGTGAAAAATTGTAAACAAAGTGTTAAAATCTGGGAGGCCAAATATGTGCAATTTTCAGATGATATTTAGCAAAAACAGATTGCTGTGTACATGGGAGTAATAGCAGCATGTACAATGCCAAATTTGTATAATTCTCAGATTTTTTAAAGCAAAAACAGATTGCTGCGTACATTGGGTACACAACAAAAAAATTAGATATGGATGTCTTGATAAGGTGTTTTATTATGAATGTTTATTGCATTTTTAATTTTGTTCATTGATTGCTCTTTCATGGAATTCATAGTATGCAACCATTTTGAAAATGATTGTTCTGTTTTGTGCATTAACTTACAGAAAAATTAGGTGAGGGGTTGTCGTTTAAGTTCATTGCTTTTTTTTTTAAATTCAAATAATAATCTTATTATTAACTTAAAAAATGGTCAATATTTATTGCTATTACTCTGAAAATTATTACATTCAATTTTAGGGGGAGGAAGAGAAAGGAAAAGGAGAAAGTAAAAGAAGTAGAAGTAAAAAAAAAAGAAAAACAGCATTTTTTTTAAAATACAGAAATAAAATATTTAGCCAAGTATACATAATCTAAGCTCTATGCATAATTTAACCTTTAAGTATGTTAAATAATTTTTTTTTTATTCTTGCAGTTCTTCAGTTTTTTACTTGATTACTTGCAATCTAGAATATACTTTGGTTGAATATCAATGACATGTGATAAATTAACAATTCTCTTTACACATATATACAATTGCATCGGAAATCTTTTTTTTAAACTGGCTATTTCCCCTTTCTATTCAAAAAATAATAAAATGCTTATAATAACTGTTTTATAATGTGTCATTTCAAAATTAATCCCTGTTATATGACTTTTATATAATGCGGATGAAGCTCATTCTTACATAACAGAAATTGCCCATTCATGTTCATTCTTACATAACAGCAAAACTCAATATGAAGTCTTTTACCTCAGAGTACAGAAAAGAATTCAAATTAAAAACTTTTAATAATTATAAAGTAATATCTGGTCATAACAAAAATTTTTGCCAAAAACGAAGCAGTACTTTTAATGCAGGTAGTAATCACCACCCAAATTCATGATTTTCTGCCCATGTTTTGGTAGTTTTTCAAAGCCTTCAGCTCAGAAACTTGGTGGCCGCAAGTCCAAAGATGATATTTACAGTGGCGGGAATCTTTCATTAAAACCCAATATTATATCCCCTCTGCTAAGATATATGCACTTATGATATAGATCTGCTAAGATATATTACACTATTTTTAATTTAACATTAGCAGTCTAAACTTCACTTTTCTCATGCCTGCTGTTATCCTGTTAACATGTAGTCTCCTTTCTGTCTTGATTTCTAATCACGTAATCATGTAAGTTTCTTGCACCAATTTAATTATATATACTTCAATGATACTAGATCAAAAATAAGTAACTACCGTAATTTCACGCGTATGGTCTGCGGACTATCTGTGTTTAAAATGCGATTTTTGAAGCTGCAGACTATCCACCAGTGCGGATAATATGCTGGTTGTTCATGGTTAAAATCGTTGAAATTTAAAAAACATGCTGTCGTGAACTGCCGATGATCAAATATAAAAAAAGCGTGAGATTCCAAGAAAACAGTCATATGTATCGTATCAATAGTAAACTATAGAGCATAGTGCAGAACGAATGAGTAGTAGAAAGTAGAGCTCCTAAAATCCAGGCTGGAGCATCAAGCGATGCCGGGATATGAGCACTCACTTAGCGCAACCAGTCTTGTATCCCAGTAGCCTTTGCACTGCTTTAGCGCAACTGCCAGGAGGGGGAAAAGTAGTTGATGTGTCAGCTCTGTTTTTAGGAGCCTTAGTAGCAAGTACCTGGACTACGAAAAAAAAGTGTGATTCGTTTACTTATAGCATGGTTTGGCAACACCGAGTGAGTGGGGTCGAAGGTCACATTTCATTACGACTTATCACGAGGATAGCACGTTGCACAGTATTTTGTTTTCATATTTTGTCTTTCATCTTCGATAATGTTGATGAAACATCGCCGGAGTTTTACTGCTGAGATTAAACTCAAGGTAGTTGAGAAAGCTGAAAAAGATGGAAATAGAGAAGCAGGCTGTTATTTTCAGGTGGACGAGAAAGCGGTGAGAAATTGGCGCAAACAAAAGGATGTGTTAAAAAGCATGGGAAGAAAGCGATCCAATCGGCATGGAAAAGTAAAATAGACAGTTTTAGAGGAAAATTTACTGAGATGGGTTCTCGACCAAAGAAATGCCGGACGCTCCATTTCAACAGTTAAAATCCGTCTCCGAGCGAAGTCCATGGCAGAAGAGATGCAGATAACGGATTTCAAGGGAGGAATAAATTGGGTTTACCGCTTCATGCGTCGTAAAAACTTGAGAGTTCGTAGCAGAACGACAATGTGTCAGGCTGTTCTGGACGACATAGATGAAAAAAAAACTTCTTTTCTTCAGTTTACAAGGAAAGTTATTGCAGAAGGGAAGTATTCCCTAAAAAATATTATAAATATGGACGAAGTTCCATTAACATTTGATTGCCCACTGAATCGCACTGTCGATACTTGTGAAGTGAAAACAATATCAATAACAACAACTGGTCAAGAAAAGACCCAATTCATAGTGATGCTAGCCTGCCGTGCTGACAGCACAAAGTTGAAGCCGCTCTTAATCTTTAAGAGAAAAACAATTCCCAAGGAAAATTTTCCTCGAAGCGTCGTAATACGGTGCAATGAAAAGGGTTGGTGCAACGAGGACATTATGCTCGATTGGTTTCAAGAAGTTTGGAAGAAGAGAGAAGGTGCCTTTTTCAATTCCAAAGGAGTACGTGGAAGCTAAAAAAAAAATATCGGTGCTGAACTTAGCGTTATTCCAGGAGGTTTAACAAAAATCCTGCAACCTCTGGATATTAGCATGAACAAAAGTTTCCAGTTCCACGTACGTGCTTGCTGGGAGATCTGGATGTCAGAAGGTTTACATACTTTCACAAAAGGAGGAAATATGAGACGCGCTTCATACACTGAAGTTGCCGAAAGGGTCGATAAATCCTGGAAAAGTGTTAAAGTGTCAACCATCCGATCGGGATTTATAAAAGCCAGGATTGTTAGTGAAAGCGACGAAATCAATGACAGTGGAGATAGTGATGCTGAAAATGAACTTTCAGACACTCTTCAAAAAACTCTTTCCAAAAATATATTAGAACTGTTTAATTCTGGAAGGTTTTCGTGAATGTAGTAGAATGTGTGATTAATTAATATATGATTAATTAGTAAGCACTGTTTTTTATTTGTATTTAGCATTTTATTTCTGAAGGTATTTTAGTAAGTAAGTACTTTTTTTTATTTATACTTAGTTCTTTGTTTCTAAAATACATTAATATTGCCATATTAAAAAAACGTAATTTCGGGCGTATAGTCCGCGGACTATCCGGTGGTGCGGACTATCTGATGATTTTTGAAACTTTTTTTATATAAAATCGTGTCTGCGGACTATACCTGCGAAATTATGGTACTTCTCTATATTTATGCAATAGCATCATCACATTACAAAATTTAATGATATATATGTGTATAAACTAAAAACAATATAATGTACAATGCAATCATATTTACTTTAAAGGAACATAGTTATGAATGCTTTACTAAAAATTGTGTCTATAAACAATGGAAAAATCTGACATGGGTTTTAGGGTGAATTTTAAAGAAAGTCCAGAGAAATCTTTGCTTTAGTTGAACATTTACATAGACGTACTTTATTTTATTAAAATTCCTTATGAATTTTCTCATTATTTACATTAAAAAGACACATATATTTTATGATTAGATTCTTTAACTCTCATAATTAAATAAAACTAGAAACTATTATAATTAAACAAGATCAGCATAATAATAAACAAGTAAAAATAAACTCTTTACTCTTTCAATTAAATAAAACGAGAAAGCATGGCAGGAATTTCAAACTCAAGTTTTGACTCTAGAAATACCTACAATTCATTCATTCACTGGCTGTTTTATAACAGTTATGTTAAATTATGTTACTGGGGCATTTATCATACATGCTGCTTGACAATTATTGCCATTTATGAGGCATCTTTCATCGCTATCCATGCATCTCGGCAACCTGTTACTTTCAAACACTGTCATTCGATATTTTATGAGATCTTTAATCTAGACTCAAAACATATTATTAACACTGCTTATTAATCGAACTATTTAAAAGAAATATGCATATGTGACAATTTATATACTTATATTATTTTTTACTACTATTAAGTGAATGGAATTCATAATGCATTTAATTCACATGACTTGCATCTAGCTGCAAATCTTAAGAAATATTTCCCTCATAAATTAATTAATAGGAATATTTCCAGCACCATACATTTTTTAACTTGCTGCAAAATAAATGTTTGCAGTCTACATAATGATTTTTTTTTTTTTTTAATTTTGTTTCATGATAAATTCTTGAGCAGTTTTTATTTGTGAATAAGAAGCACATAGAAATTGTGGCTTTGATGTAATGTAACAGTTGTTGTCAATCTCTTTTCTGCCATTATTTTAGTTTCTCCCTCCTTTCAACATGCTTTCATGGAGTAATGGTTAGCACATGCGGCGCATATTCAAAAGGGCCAGGTTCGAGGCCCGGCCAGGGCATTACTCATTTTTCACATCTCCAGCATCAAAATAACCTGTCTCTACACTGTGAAAAATTATATGTTACCAGGAAGTTCAACATCACCCACAGCAGTATTTCATGTCTCTGTCAGCAGAGTTTTGGTGAAAGCATTTAAAACAACTGGCACACATAGCCAATGTTACAGAAGAGATTATGTTGGTTATTCAACATTTGCAGGGGACAGGTATATTGCCCTAATGAGGAAAAAAACGTGTACCAAATTTCACCACACTTTCCAAAAAACAGTAGCCAGATGTTTAGAAGAACTATATGCCTGAAGACCTACTGTGCATTCCCATTCTCCATATAGCATCGAACTGCCCATTTGCAAGGGTGTCCCAAGCATTGCAATTGGACTGAACTGGACTGGGCTTGCACATTATCCTCAGATGAGAGTAGGTTCAGTCTGTCATTGGATTGTCATTGGTTCAGTCTGTCATTGGATGTCAAATCATCTAACATGATAGTAGTAATGCTTATCATTCGAAAAATATCCAAGAAGACGGGAGATGCAGCATCATGATCAATGGTCATGTGCTCCTATGTGTAGTTACAACTGAAACTAGGACTGGCAACAATACACCGATGAAGTTCCAGATCCTCATGTTGACATTTTCCATAATGCTTTCAGTGATAAATTTCTTTCATGGAGAACAATGCACCACGTCATTGAAAATTTGCTATTCAAGACTATCTACACAGCGAAAGTATTCAATGCCTCATATCGTCAATATGTTCTCCAGATCTAAACCCTATCAAAAATGTTTGGCATGCTCTGGGGAAATGTCTTGCTGATCAAATAGATCTTCCAAAGAGCATCCCCTGACAGAGGAGTGGAATCAGTTGTCTCAACAGTTGTTGCATAATATTGCATAAAGCATGAAATGAGATGTGGAAAGTAGCACAGCACTTCATGGTGGAGATATACTGAAATCTTTCTCAGAGGTGGCTGGTGTTGTTTATATGCATTTTTCCTTTTCCCCACACACAGCATCAAAAGAACACTTTTTCACTTTCGGATGTTTCAAAACATCTGTATTTTCCCAAGCAATAAATGACTTTTATTCTAATGTCCGAACAGTGGAGCAACAATATTTTAACCTGCTTAGAATATGAGATCCATCCTTGACAACTGTCCAGTAGTGTAGTTAATGCTGTTGAAAAAATCATCATCAACAACCGATTAATTATTGTTATTTTTATTTATTTATTTTTATGATCATCAGGTTACAAACAGCAGGATATTCTCCATATTGCATTATATTCAGAAACAGAATTAGACACATTTTGTAAACTGATCATGTAGTAAAACAAGCATCTGAGCATTTCAAGATTATTGCACTATAATGCTGCATTATGCAGCTTGATATAAAAGAATTATGACAGTATAAATGAACTTTCTTTTTTTCCCCTTTCCTTCTTTTTTAAATTACTGTTGATATGATTGTTTTAAATTACTGTTGTCCCCTTTCCTTACTTTTTTAAATTACTGTTGATTTCATGCTGCACTTTTGATTACTTTCCTTTCTTGGAAAAATGATTATATCAGAAAAAATACTTCTTCCCCCCCCTTATTTTTATAAAGTTGCTGGAAGAGTTAATTACTAAATTAAGTAATAGTCCTGATGGTAGATACTATAATGACATTCAGATGTGAGAAAATGAAATGATATTCAGTAGAAAGAATATAGTTTTTAATTATGAAGTTACAAACTTTTGTTTTATATTTCTATGCCAACCTATTTTCATGAAATACATTACTTGGTGGATATAACTTAACACATCTTTGTCTCTATTTTCAGAATAGCCTTTTCCCAAAAATATTATCTTTTTATATACCTGTAGGTTAATTTTTGATGAAATATACCTGTAGGCTAATTTTTGATTGATAAAGTAACTTACTTTATCAGTCATAATTAAGAGTATTCCTTCAGGTCCTGTAACATATATTTCCCCCACAGCTCCAGATGGAAGTCTGTAAATTTTACAAAGCTGTTCTTTCACTTCATAGCAAGTTAAAGAGTCCAAATAAAGGCCATGGAATCCTATTGTAAAAGGAAATCATTAAAAATTAACATGAAACATGAAAAAAAAATTCAATATTACGCTTATTAACCTAAAAATTATTATTAAAAAGAATTATGAAGACTTCCTGCTCAAAAAGAAATCAAACCATACATTTTCACATATAACTATAGAAAAATAAATGTATCTGGCAATTACAGTAAAACAAAGTTACAAGCCAAATGCGTGGGTTACATCATTAATACATTATGTGCATGGAAAAATCATTTTCCATGAAGTTAACTTCCAATGGAAAAAATTTGTTATGTATGTATGGTTCAAATTAAGAAAGCATGCACAATTTAAACAAACCTAAATATAGTTGTAATTGAAAGAAGAAAATAGAATAAATTTTAATTTAAAGGATTTCTATTACTTCTGAATAAATAGGTACATAACACTTTTTCTTTTAAGTTGGATATTTTTGCTTGGAGAAATGACTGACACAAATCTTTAAAAATTTCATGGTAAGCAGTGCACAGTTTTTCAATACCTCTAATATAGTTTTCTCTTCTTTCTTTATCTCAATCAATCTCCATTGCAAATTCAAACAGTTCTTGCACACTTTTTTAACACCGAATTTAATTTTTTGTAAGTTAAAGGCATTTTACCTTCTTCACCATTGCTGCTAATATTTATTCTTAAACTTTTTCCTTCTCCCTTATCTGAAAAACCTTCACTGTCAACTGCTTTTGATATTTTGGTAATTTTTTGGGCTTCATTTTCAATTAATCCTTTAAAACTGTAAATAACTTCTGATGAGAGCTGCTGTCAGTAAGCATTTAATGCTAATAAACTAGCTTGTTCCCATGCAAGTTGTATCATTTCTATGTAGATCTATGCAGTTTTTTCTTCCCCCCCTTTTTTTGGGAGGGAGGGTTTATACATCTTTGATATACAATGAAGCCACCCAGGTGGTATGGTTAGTGACCCTGACTGCTGTAGCGATGGGCCCAGATTCAAAACCATGGAAAAGGTATGATTGTAACTGTCCATCCATAAGAGGAAACAGTAGATACCTATTAGTTGCTTCCATAATGAAATGGCCACCACTTCCAGCCCTTGTAGTGATGCAAGGCTAATGGCTATTGAATAAATGCCCAGCCATAAAAAAAAGAATATATATATATGCAATGAGTTGCCAAAACATAATAATCTGTCTTTGAATATTGGGAGACATCCGTTAATGATGAAGTTCACATAACAATCTTGAAAAAGTATAAATTTGGTACAAGGGAATCATAAATCTTGGTTAGATTGGTATATCAATTACACTGTTTACTGCTATTGTCATGGGATTTGAGATTTAAGTGAGTTTGACCGAGGACAGATGTTTTGGAAATGGCCCAACTAGTTAGTTGTTTCTTTGCTGCTGTATTTACTTTCATTGGAAAGTGGTTTACTAATGGTCAGATGAGCAGCAGACACCATGGTGGCTGTCTATGCACATTATTAGAGCTTTGGTATTAATTATGGTTAATACCAAAGCTCTAATCATGTGCCTAATGTATATGAGATTACAAGCTTTGATAAAGCATGATCAGTGTCCTTCCATTGCTCAGTTAGCAACTGATTTTAAAGCAAACCAAAGCAGAAATGTTTCAAAGCACACAATTTAGTAGATGTTATTAGATATACAACTCTGCTTAAGTATCTGTGAGATATCATGCAATGGTGTCTTCAAGCTCATGATCCATAGTCATGTAATTTTTATAGGCCTACACTTAGATATTTGGTATGCTTTGACTGTAGACATACAACAGAAGTTCAAGAGGTCCATGTTCATAATAACAAAACTGTTGTGCTAGCTAAAGAAGATAAAAAGGTTCTAGATAATAACATACGTGTATAATATTGTGACTCTTCAGGGTAGATAGAGATTAATTGTACAATACCTAAATAAAAATGACTCAGCCTTACATAATAAAATTATGCAATAATGATTCTACTCTTCAATCAGAAATTTTACAGCAATGTAACATTTTAGGCACATATAAAATCACTTTTAAAAATATTACCAAGCAAAAAAATTTTTTTACAGGTTTGCTTTACTGCGAATCAGGCACATTTATTTAAATCAAAGACTTACGGCAAAAATGCATCAACCCAGTTAATTGCATTATTTTTGATAACCACATTTGTTTCTTTATATCTCTTTGTGATGCTTCAGTAATCTCACAATATTTCAAACATCTTTACTACTATTATATCTGAAATAAATTAAATGACACTCATAGAAATGGCCTCTTAATTTTTTTGCAACAAAAATTGCACTTAATATATTAGGTCTGTAAATGACTATTTAACTAGACCACCAATTAAATTGCCCATCTTATGAATTTATCTTCTGCAGAATATTACAGTATTTCTATACATTTTACACATTTATTAATTTATTGTTCATTTTCACATTATTTAAAACTTTCTTAATAATATCACATTAAAATCAAGACTAAACATAAAACTTTCTCTACTGAAAGGAAATATAGCATATTTCAGATTTTCAATCAAAAGCTAGACATGGTTAATTTTAAAGAAAAGGATATGGCAAATGCCAAGCAAGGTTGAAAACTACACTCTTATCAAACAGTAGGCCATCATGCAGATAAAAAAAATAAAAGTTCATCAAGAAATTTAAAACTGCAACCCCCCCAAAAAAAGAGGGGACAGGAGGGAAGGAAAAACGTATTCCTATTTTTTTACTGTAGTATCTAAAGTATAAACATAATTTTTACACATTGTGAGAAATAATAATAATATAGCTCATTTTATTAAGAAATTCTTTTTACTGCAGTTAATTGGAATTAACAAGATATACCTGCAAATAGCTAAGCGTTTCAAGATATACCTACAAACATCTGGCATTCCAGCCAGTAATAAAATCTGCAAGACTGATTATCTCCAGTTAATGATTTTAGTTAACTTGCACAATTATTTACATGGAGCGTTATGAACTTCTTTTCTTAAAACAAAAATTTATCATAACAGCTATCAAACAATTTTCATATGAATAGCAAAAATGAAAAGATACAATCAAATTATTAAATAAAAAATGAAATATGCATAATTATAAATTCAGTTTAAATATAACTGACTAATACAAGTGAATAGATAAAGGATAAAAAAAAATGTTAGTAAAAGCAAAATACTTAAATGCATAAAATTATTTATATCATAATTAAAATCAGGTTATTAATAATAGATTCATTGCTACTTATCAATATAAAAAGGGAAAATTATTTTTAAAAACATACATACTTAATTTATCCTTAGAAATGTAGAATTTTCGCAGAGGAGGAGGATGCCTATAGATAGATATATGTATGCAATTGTTTAAAAAATATTTTCAAGTATTACAATACAACTACAAATAAATTTTAAGTTTCATTCAAGTATAATTATAACATTCCTACATCTTTAAAATGAAATTTTTACTTGCTATACATAAAATCAAGAACTTATTCTTAAAGTTCAAAATAGTTGCTTATGGTGTTCAACATAGTCATGAATTAAAAATATAATTAGCTGAGTTTTCACAAAGAAAGAAATTTTTCTCTGATAGCAAATTACAATGATAGCATGTGAGATAACTTAATTAAAAAGTGGAAATAGAGAATCAAAATGTATATGTATAAATGTAAAATAAATCTATTCACTTTTATTTTTTTAGTTTAATTACTTTTATTAGATGTCATTGTTAAGCAATAACATCATTATAGCAGATATTTTATTATTATATAGCATTACAGCACATATTTTATTATTAAACAGGAGATGACCTCCGTATTTCCACAAATTTTAGTAACCTTACAGAATCTTATTTCCCAGTACACTTGATATGATTACATTTAAAGAAAGATTAATTTTAAAGACAATTTTCCTTCTTTTTCATATAAATTTTAAAACCAATATTATACTTACATAAAATATATATAGTAAATATTATATAGAACATTGATATTAAAAAATATACAGGGAAAGAAGGATATGCTCAGGAGATAAAAATTTCTAATGTCAACTTCAACAAATGCTACATTATAAATAGAAAAAATTGACTTCATGGCAGTTCAAGAATAATTATACTAGTACTATTATAATTTTGCCATGTCATAAACTAATTACAAAAATTGTGACATACTGTTAATTACTTATCAGCATTATTTGCAAATGGAAAGCACAATCAGCGGTATTTACAAAACTTAAAATTACTAAAAGAGAAGATTTTATAATTTACTGGTTTTGTATAAAGTTACATAGCAGGTAAGAAAATATTATTTTTAGCCTTTTAATTATTGCAACATCAAAAGCAACACTGCAAAAAATTACTTGCCAATGAATATTTTAATATAATTTGTTAATTTTCATACCTAATATGGAGGCAATTATATAATCGTATTCCATCAGCTGCTCCACAAATGTCAACCATATCTGCTCGATTTAAACACAACAAATCTTTTGCTGAAAAATATTAAATATTAAAATACATTTATAGTTTTAACAATGTAAGTCTTAATCTAACAACAACTTACAATAATATAGTAATTTCTAATAATTATCTATTTACATATCAGAATTTAATGCATCAAAAAGAAGCTATTTATAATACTGTATATATTTAAATGTGTACATCTAAAAACAACATGGACACATTTCAATCAGATTTAAGTAATATATAAGCTGAATACAGTAAACGAAAAAAAAAATATTGATACATTTGTCAAAGACAAAAGAAGACCTAATATTTGTGTAAATAGACAATTGCCATGTACACATCTGACTAATAAAAATCACAATTGCATTTAATGTTTAAATACAGCTTTATTATTTATATACTTTTAACCAGTGATGAACTATGAAAATTTAAACAATGGATTCATACTTTATCTTATGAAAACAAAACATCAAACTCTAATTAAATATTTCACATGTTATAGAAACAAAACATATAAAGAATTGTGCATGAATTAAAAAAATTTTAATAAAAAATGTTTTCAAATTTTAAAAAAATATGAAGTATTACAGAAATTACGGATATGGAAAATAAGGAACAAATTTTACTATGCAGCACAGTTTAATGTCAAATTTCACTATGCAGCACAGTTTACTACAATACATTATTTTCTCGCTCTTTCATCTTAGCTAACATTCTGAAAGTTTCTAAGGAGATGATTTTTCAAAAATAATTTTTATATAAAATTTTGATTCAGTTCTCTTAAAGATTTCCCATTTAAAGAAATTTCCATTTAATCTGAAAAATGTTATACAGTCAAAAAAAATTTAAAAATACACACACACATACACGAATTGAATTGAGCTGAAAATGCATTTAGACCTTAACAGTGATAGTTTCCATAATGATTTAGCTTTCATTAAACTATTGTTATGCAGGAGAAGAGTCAAAGGAAGATTATGATATGCAGAATAGTTTTCTTGCAGTTAATGAACAAACAAACAAAAAGAACTAGGGACTCGCAGATTAAAAACAAATTTAATGAAAGGCTTCACAATAACATGCTATTTATATAGATTTACACAATAAGGGTAAATTTAATTACTTTTAATAACAATGCATAAATCATGCATTAAACAAATTCATATATGTCACAGTTTATGGATAAATATTTGTCCATAGAGCATACTTACATAAAAATCTCTACTGGAAAAAAATTACAGCTCAAAGACATCTGTTTATATTATGTAACAAAAGATATTTCAGTGCTTATATATTAATGCAACCATCTGAGAAGAAGTCATGAAATTTTCAGAATGTGCTGAATTCTGGCAACCATGCACATAACCATCCTTCTGATAATCATGCTCATAAAAATCCTTCAGTTAAGCAATGTTGCCATTTTCGTATGCATTCTTTTTTGTTGTATTCCAAGTTCCAATGGATTTATAAACGAATCATGATATTTTTTGCCTTAGTTTTAATACACGAACTAGTGGAATTTGTCAGCAGTGAAAGAAACTGCAGTAAAATTTCTGCAAGAATATTGAATTTTGCTGAAAATTTTCTAAAGGAAGCAACAAGGAAATTCACTTCCTTGATAGCTGCTGCTGCCAAGAGTTGCATGAATCTGAGTCTCCACAATTCTGATGTTCTTTAAGCGAAAACAGATTGCTGTGTATTTTGGGAGAAGAACAAAGCAAAAAAAATTACAGACAATTAAAAAAAATTTGAAGAATTTGTATTTTTTTTAATGTATCATGTAATCCTTATTTAACAAATCAAATTAGTATTTTGAATTCCTGAAGTATGTTTTCTTCTTATACGTTGATAATGTTTACCAACTTATGATAAATATCCACAGTTTGGGAATCTTTCTATAAAGAGGCATGAAAGACACCATCTTGCACCCAATAAGTATAGAGAGATTTGAACAGAATTTGCAAAACGTTTTCAACAGATTTTGCAAAAAAATTGCAGATGGATTTGAAGGTTTAATCTTCTACCTTTTTATTCATTAATTAATTTTTTCATTAAATCGCCAAATTTCACTATGCTTGCATTAATACACTCACGTTTGTGAAAATTGCAACACCAAGAAGGAATCGTCATAAATGAATGCAATTTAATACACAGTTGAGTGGTAGTGGTACAAATAAATGATTAAATGTTCAAAGCAAACAAACAAGAACAAGAGATCAGAATCAGTATTTTGTGTGGCCACCACTCGCCGCAATAAGTGCTGCTGCACGACGTGGCATGGAGTCAAACAAAGTTTGAATGTATGACTGAGGAAGAGCATTCCATATCGTTTGTACGCGTACCCAAAGTTCGTCTGCAGACGCAACAGGACGAGGATCACAAGCAAGACGCCGACCAATGACATCCCACACATGTTCAATTGGCGACATATCCGGGGAACACGCAGGCCAAGGAAGAAGCTGTACCTGCTGCGCTGCAAAGAAGGATTTAACAATCCGAGCAGTATGAGGGCGGGCATTGTCCTGTTGAAATACAGCGCCTGGCAAGCTTTGAAGGAAGGGAACAGCTTCGGGCTGTAGAACTTCACGGATATACCGGTTGCTGTTCAGATTGCCCACAATTCGTAGCAATTGAGATCGTCTATGATATGCTATGGCGCCCCAGACCATAACTCCGGGTGTTCGTCCACTGTGGCGTTCGATAATGCACTCCGGAAGGTGGCGTTCACCGGCATAGCGTCTGACACGAATGCGGCCATCATGGTACCACAAATTAAAGCGGGATTCGTCAGAAAACACGACATGCTGCCAATCAGCACGCCAGTCTCTATGCTGATTGGCCCATTGTAGCCGCAGGCGGCGATGGTCGTGCGTTAGGGGGATCCTGTATAAAGGAGTCCGTGCGCGCAGTCCACACTGCAGCAGACGTCTACGAATTGATGAAGCACACAATGAAACACCTGTAGCTATTGACCACAGTGCTGCCAATTGTCTAGAGGAAGCTGTACGGTCCGTCCGCGCCATGCGGACCAGGTGTCTATCATCGCGAGCTGACGTCACATTTCGGGGTCCACTCCCGGATTTCCGAGTTGTCCGACACTCGTCCGTCCACTGCTTCCAAACGCGCATCACTGTGCTGCTGTTACGCTGCACACGAGAGGCTACTGCACGATACGACAATCCAGCTTCACGAAGGCCGATGATTCTCCCTCGTTCAAACTCTGTAAGTTGTTCAAATCTCGCTCTCTTTCGTCGACGAGGCATAAGTACAGATTGAGTTAACGTTTACCACTAGCAGATGACCACCGATAACCATACACGCCTCGCTACAGCCGTCTATTTATTCGGATCCATCAGCCGTTCAGAGGGCGCTGCTCAGCATACGCATGCGCTACGGATTTGCAATTCTAATCATTTGCATATCATGCGCTACTTTGCATTTCCTGAAAATTTCAGCTCACTCGTGTAAGTCCTTCATGGTGTTGCAATTTTCACAAAGGTGAGTGTATGTAAGTAAGTACATAAGTACCTTCAAAAATATTTGAAAAGTAAAATAATAAAAAATATAGAGACTTTTCTAAACTCCGGTATTCAAATCTTCCATAAAAATTAAGACCTTAATTACATAAGAATGCATTAATTTAAATAAGCAACCTATGTCAAACAAAACATTATACATCAAATGGATAAAGAAGAAATAGTCCTTCTTACAGGTTGACCTGGGTTTGAATCCCTGATAAGGCATGTATTTTTTGCAAATGTACAGAGTCTCTGAAGAATGGAAGTACTTAAAATTAGATTCTAGGGTTAATAGCAGGTTAAAGAAGATCAGAATCTTCTTGAGAAGTTGATGGGAGAAGAAGCTGGAGATGAGAACCTCGGGTTCCATTATTCCACGGTCTTCTCAATGAAAATTGCAATGGAACTAGACAAAGTCATTCTGTCACTACAGGTGCTCAGGTGCTTTGACCAATGGCAAATACTTATGTTTAACTCACTCATGATACTGTGAAGTGCCACTGATATAACCAGATATATGGATAAGCAACCAAGAAAAATCTATCTGCTATCTCATATGAATAAAATACGGACTAGCTCACTAAGAAAAATTCTAGCAAAGATTAAAAAATAAATCATTTGGTACATTTAAATTTTAAAAATGAAAGCAAAATAAAATGCAGTTCATAGACATGTTAAAATAATAGGATAATAACAACAGATAAAAAAATCATTTGCAAAGAATTTTGATTTTTTAATGTATTTTTTAATTCAACTATTTCTGTAAAATAATCCTGAGAAACTATGAAATAATATATAGCAATTATATGACTTCAGATACAAATATAATTTTTTGATAGTTTGCATTATAAATATGACACAGAAAATATGGATTTTATATTATAATAATAATCAAACAAAAGTGCTTCACCAAACAAATGGCAAATGAATACAAAATATTCATTACAGCAAATTCATTATGGTTATATATTAGCTTACCTGAATATAATGCAAAGCATGAAAGGTATTTTGAAAATTTATTTTTTATTAGCCAGTTATGAAGTTCAGCAGTGGATGTTTTCGTAGTAATATAAATTTCATCACCTTGAACTTGTTGTACTGCAATACTACTGTCATCCTTAAAATAAATAAATAAATAAATAAAAATAAAATTTAAAATAACAGTATACAGGAGTTTCTTTCTTCTTTTACAGCTATCTCCATGAAGGTAGATGGAGAAGCGTATTTAAGAGAATGATGAATCTAATTAGGTAAGATCTCTTATTCTAGAAGCTATGCTATATAAAACAATATTTAAAACATTTTTGAAAATTTAACTATTTAGAAATTGAAAATATTTCTTAATTGTTTACATCAATATTTCGTAATTGTTTACATTAACTTAGTTTTTATAACATTTCTTTAATTCTAGTATAACATTAAAAAATTCATCATTAAAAGATATAAATTCTATTTTTTACAAGTTTTGTCTACATTAATTGTATGAACAAATATACAGCAGTCCAGAAAAGAAATGAAAAAGAATGATATATATATAATCAATGTGTTTATTGCACTGTGATTAACATATTTGAAAATAATTACTCAATATGTTTTAGTAAACTTCTGCATGACTGTAATTTGCAGCTTGGGCTATGTCAAGACAATACTCATTCCATATATTCAAAAGTATCACTGCTGTGACCAGCCCTATTACTTCTGTAATTTCGACGTGAAAATCTAGAACAGCCATAAGCATTCAGTTCAACCTTTCCTTTCCAAGCCCCATAAAAAAATCTAAAGGGGCCAAGTTGCCATAGAAAGAAATAAAAAATTATCAATCCCACTTTGTATTAGTCTTCCCAGTAAACAAAACGTTTTTAGACCTTCTTTGGCAAGAAAAAAATTAATGGTTAGGCTTGAAAATATGAACTATCATAGCTTAATAGATGATTATCTTTTGGCCAATTGCAAGTATAAGTTTAGCACAGAATAAATTTTAGGCAGAAGGAAAAATGGAGTTGCGACAAGAATGCTATAACACTACGATTTTCTAAGATTTTAAAGTAGGATTAAATCAAGAAGAATACATTCAATGTCTAGCCTTTGAAAATGAAGGTCCATCTCCTTCTACTGTATTTAGATGGTTTATAGAATTTCACAAAGTTTGCAACTCTCTTCAGGATGAAGAATACACAGGAAGGCCATAGTCAGCAGTAACCCCAGATAATGTGTCTGCCATACAGAAAATGTGAATTGATGATAATCGCTGCACCTACCAAATGATACAAAAGAAACTTAACATTGGATCTGCTGCCATACATAAAATTAATCATGAAGAACTGCATATGAAAAAAAATAGTTTGCCTTTGGGTTCCCAATAATTTAAATGAGCTCCAAAAAGAGGAGAGTGTTAGACATATCAAGAAAGTAAAGTATGGGTCTTTAAAGATTATTTCATACCCACAATGGTGAAAAGGCAATGTGCCATGAAAAAATTAATGTACGCCATTTTCTTCAGAAGTACAGCACTGGTCAAAGTCATCAAGCTAGAAGGCAGAAGACAATCATAGCTAACTGGCATGTCACTATGTGTCTTCAGAAATTTTTCAAGAAGTGAATTTTAGAGGGCTCATGCTCCACCAAGCCAATGCATCTTCTCCTTCAGCAAGATTGATGATTAAATTTCTTGAACAAAAACACATCAAAGTGACAGAACATCCACCCTGTTCACCTGATCTAGCTATGCATGACTTTTGGCAATTTTTTAATCTAAAAAAGAGCTTATATGGATGCCATTTTCATTCCAAAAATGAGATTAATGAGGCTATAAATGCACTTTCATCGATTCCAAGAAATGAATGGCTTGAGGCATTTAATCTTTGTAAAATTATGATAATCTATCAGAGCTCAAGAGGGTAAGAAACATTGGAATGATGGAAGCCAGATGGTAAGCTCGGTGAGTAGCCAACCACCTAGATAATTCTGATTTTACTATGAGGAGGTGCTGGAACCAGTAGAAGAATCTGCATATATAATAGTCAGCTTCAGAATGCCCTAGGCAGACCAGTAGCTGAGAGGGCAGCCACATTACACTATATGTACAAACAGTGCCAACTATATCATTAACCACCATATGGCCATAGGCAACACTTTCAGTACAGAGTCCTACATCTGTTGTACCATTAGCAGGTACCTGGCTGAAGAACATTTAATATTGTGACATCCGGAATGCATGGTACAAATGATACAGACCCATCATCCTCTCTGTTCAGAGTAGTGTCATGCTTGATGAGACTGGACTGCAACCAAATGGAACCAAGTCACCTTCAGCGTTAAACAAAAAGTCAATTTTAACAGAGATGATAACTGTGTATATGTGTGGAGGACCTATGATCGGCCTCAGTCCTGCCTTTGCTTTACAACAATACACTTCTCTGGTATAATGGTATGGGTTGCCATCATAACTAACATCTGGTTAGTTACCTTTAATACATAACTTGGTTACCTCTAATACAGAACCAAAAAAAAACCTTGTCAAAGCAGCAGTATATTTGTGACATACTTCAACCATATGTGTAGCCAGTGATGGCAAAACTCCCAGGAGACATTTCTCAACAGGACAGAACTCTGCTAAACACACCAAGGGTGTTGTAGGAGTGCCTCTGTCACATTACCACCCTTCCCTGTTCTACCCAATCCCCACATTTGCCACAAATTAAATATGTCTGGGATCATTTGGGATGGCAAGCTGGACATGGATGGAGTTTAGTCAAACTAGAGACATAAAATGAGATGATGCAGGATATCTCATGGGACCTGTATGCTTAAAGGCCTGCCCGTATGGCATCATATATTTATGTTAAAGGTGGCCTGACAGAGTACTAAAACTTCCATTCATTTCTAGTTTTTTCTGTAAAAAATTTTTCTTTTGCTCTTATTTCATAACCACTTATTTATATCAACAGTGTAGTCATATATACATAATTTTTTTCAATTCTGTTGAACAAAATTATGTATATGTGACTGCATAATTGACAACTCTTTCTTGAGGCACAAATTTTTTAAGGCAATGAATGTATACACAGGATGTTTAAGAAAAAGTGTCAGAAAAACTTCACAGAAGAAGTCAAGAGAAAAAGTCAACTGTCTTTGAAGGCGGAAACACATTTGAAAAAAAAAAAAAAAAAAAAAAAAAAAAAACTTTTGAAGGGGGAAAAAACTTTAAAAAAAAAAAAAAAAAAAAAAAAAAAAAACATTTTTCATCACAGAATGAATGGTAGAATTGAAACAATAGCAGATATAAAGAAGATTACCAGTAACCATATTTTAAATACACCATTATTTGTCATTTCATTGTGTGATGAAATGGATTGGGATTCCACGACCAATATGGATTTCACATACAAGTCAATGCTATGAAAGTTCAGCAATTTTAGA
>KK115172.1:636190-669195 GCA_000611955.2 Stegodyphus mimosarum
AATAAGCCAGTGATAAAAAGTCACTTAAATGCTTGTACTAGTAACTATGTGAAATGGGATCTTTACTTGCTGACAAGTATGATGTAAATCATTCAAAGATACTGAAAAACATCAAATATAATAGAAATCAATTAAAATATGATGGAAGATCAGCCAGAAGTACGTACATTAATTGAAGGGCATATCTTAGTATGACTGTAGGGCTAGTACTGTGCTAAGAATAGTATTTAGTATTTCTACAAAATTTAGACGTTGACAGATATGGAGATAATGAATGACAATAGGACCCATAAATCTTGGAGGTCAAACATTTCAGTATGATGACAAAGTAGTCTGTCCTAGTGTTATTTAGATATATCAAATCTTTCTATGCCAAAGCTTTCTAGAGATTAGTCAAATGCTGGAAAACATAAGAGTAGCACAGATTTATATCAAATAAATAGTTTCTACTTCTTGAAATTTACTTTTATTTAAAAATAAAGTCTTAGTTTAACTTTACTTTGCCCCTTATAGATAATAAAAGTTTTCTGAGAACAAAAATATCATACACATGACATCTTTATTTTTCAATGGTTTCACATTTTACAAAATTCTGCACAATGGTTATCGATGTGGTGAACATAATTGACTCATAAAAATTTCAAATAAACTAACATATAAAGAAGTATGCAAAAAAATTTTGCTACCGCTTCTGATTTATCTTTCTGTTCAGGTCCATTTTGTGGACTGGATGTCACAGATGGTGTAGAAGTTGTGCTGAAAAGATAGATACAGAATACACTATATAAAGAAAACACACGAATGAATTAGAATGAAAGTCAAAACAAGAATATGTCAGAAGCTTTTGCTGATTTTATAACACTCATAAAGACATAATATTTTAAGATATGAAATAGGGCTAACACAAGTATGTATGTTGCCCATCATCACCATTTAATATTAATTAAACAGATTAAAATATAAAAAAATTTAATTTACTCTTCTTTTAAGAGGATTGCTGTTAAAATTTTATTAAAAGCACATGCTGTATTTAAAGGCTTAGAAGTATATTCATACTAATGTTTTCTCTTGAAGCACTTCACAGTAATGCAAATGCTGTATAAAATCAAAAACAAACTTTCTATTTGCATATCTAAAATAACAGAACTCTAAAATCATATTAAAAATGCTAATCACCAGAACAGAAAATATGAAATAAAATGTAATATTTAAAAAAAAAAGAAAGAAAAAACCAAAATCTGAGAGGATTCAAATTTTAATGTTATGGATCTAAATCCACAGGAATTGAACAATACTTCTCCATTTACATATAGAATACAAGTCAATACACACAAAATTTATATTTTCCACTGCACGATACCCACACCTCCCTTCTTCACCCAAAAAAACTTGTTTCTGGATAACTTACAATTCTTCCAAAGTAATGCAAATGAATAATGATAAATGTTCATGAAAAATTACTCACGTCTTTAATTGGACAATACACATATAAGCCCATCATCACTATTTCTTTGAAAGTTCATATTTCTAAGTACTAAAGTATATATTTAAAAAAATACTATTTATTAAAGTACATATTTAGAAAATATTTCTAAAGATATCAAATCTTAAGTAACAGTTTTATCACTATAAACAGTGGAACTACAAAGGGGGAAAAAAACTTTTAAATCTATACATAATCATAGTAGATACAACATTTCTGCATTTATTAGGTTTTAATTTGATATTTCTGGGAAAATATACTAGTTTGATTTATTTTTTTTTTAATATATTATGCATTTACGACACAAATGAAAGAACTTACACTTCACTAGCTGAAATTACAGGTGATTCTGGTTTCACATCAAAGCTGCTATTGAATGACTTAGGTGATAAACTTTCAGAAAAGTCTTGAAATGGAATGTTTTCAACTTTTACGGTACTCTACAAAAAGAATATATATATAAATGTATGATAATACATGCATATACATATATACACACAAATACAAGTTTTACTAGGATGAAAACTGACTGATGTATCAAGTTTAGCTCTGCATGTTAAATGTACATATACAACTGGATAACATACTTACAGGAGTAAATACAGTGCACTGATATGATGGCTGTAGATCACGCTATAATAAGAAATAAAAGAATATTTTACTAATTTTAATCTTAGATACATAACTGAATTACAATAAGAGAATTAGGAAAACATATTCTGCTGTTTTAACTCAAGTCACGTTATATGATATACAAACTACTCTTAGAAAATAGAGGTAAACAACAACTTATACCTAGATGAAACAATTATTTGTAATTGTGCCAGGAAAAGCAATCTAAAGAAAAAATTTCTATTAAAATTTTTAATAACAGTCTCAAAAATAATACTTCTAGATTTAATTTATCTATATTTATACCATTATTTATAATTAAACTGAACATTATGGTTGTAACTTTAATAGATTTTAAATATTGCAATACAGAGAGATATTCTTATATGCAAAACTCATTTACATTTGATTTCATGTACAGAAACATATAACAAATTCAGAATGTACATACTTAATTACTATAAAAATTAAAAACATGATTTTACATCTGCATTATTAACTAATTATAAGTTTAAAATAACTACTGAGAATGAAGGTCTTTTAACTTAGAACTCAGTTTATTCTGCATGTTCAAAAAAATAATAATAATAATAATATCAGTTAAAATTATCTAGTAAATATCCAAAAAAAATAATTAATACGACTTTTTTTATCATCAAACCAAACTTTCTGATAAAATTTGAAGGCATTTTAAAAATTCAGATCAGAAAAACAGAGCTACATCAGCAAATATAGTTGCATATACTTGTTTTCACTTGTTTAATTTACAAAGATTTTGCAGACAATTTTTAATGTTGTGTATTTTTAAATACAGAGAAATACATTGAAAAGTTTACATATCAATCAAATTTCTAATATTTTAATTCATACAAACAATTTCAAATACATAATTCCTTCATGCTTTACAAAAAGCGCTTCTTAAATGTTTGCAATTTGAAATAAAATCATCAAACTGTTCATATTTTACTTGGGTTAAGGACTGCTTGTTAACTACTTACATATGTTTATAAAAGTAAACTATTTAGAAATTTAATTTGCAGTCAGTGCACAAATTGAAGTTTTTTACAATTCTTAACATGATACTTTTATTTAATTCATTATGTGCAACTAGTGTAAGATACAATACTGTTTTAATCATTTCATTCCTATACATCATCTGTACTCCACATCTAATCCAAAATTAAGGTACTGATTATTACACAAAAATACATTCTTTGCAAAGTCCAAACCTGCAATACAAAGCCTCTTCTCACAGGAAAAGATAATTTTCACAACTTCACTGAATGCTGCCCGCTTGCATTTAGAAAAAAGGCACATATTTATGCGAGCCAGAATCACACACAGGTCAGACCAAAATGTTGCCAAATGATGATTTCTTGCCAAATATGGCAACAAAATGAGTGGTCAAAACTATTGCCAGTTTGGTGCTCGCTGTTTATTTCAATGTTACATGAACTTGCTCCTTTAATCTTATTTTTCCATAAAAGCTTCAATATTTTGAAGCTTTTTTTTTTTTTTTTTCATTGTACAAGAAATACTCATATTTTACATATAATTTCACTAAAATTATTTACATATATAAAAAATTCGTAACACTGCCCCCTTCCTAAGGGATTCTACATTCTGGGTAGTACAATAACTGGACAGAAAGACATACTTAGAACTAAGAAAATTTGAGGTAATACTAAAATAATAATTTCAATAAACAATATATAAAAAATCCAATAAAAAATCAATTGAATTATTTTATAAATTTATAGAACCATGGTCTTAGTATACTATTTACATTATATACACTATGCAGATCAGGTACTTATGGCCATAGTAAGGTGCCAGCCTGTCATAAAGAATGACTTTAGGCTTAGAATTTGATGACATACAGATCTGAACTACGACATCACTCAGAATGTTTGGGATTGTGTAAGAACCATTCCAGGTTCACTGTAATTTAGGAGAAAGTCTTACACATCAAATCAGATTACATAACCACACCTTGTCACTTTTACTGAATTGCTATGCTGTAGTTCTTGTGTCATATTGGGTCTTCATCTTCTCCATCACCCAACTGACTTACTTTCATATAAAATCGTGCAGCACTTCATACCATGCCTAGATCCTGAATGCATTCTTCAGAAGATGAAATCACATTCAAACGAGATAAGACAACCTATCACAAAACAGACAAAGGTCATGACTGAACAGCAACTGGGATAGGGAATAGCTGGTAATCTGACAGACAATGTTACGATAGGCTAGTAAAAACAGAGGAAATTTTTGGTCCCAGTCCCACAATGCTGTCTGACTGTAGATGTAAAGGTGTCATTTGGGTTTTGTTTATACCGAGTAGTTTAGAAAGTTCTTTGATTACAGCCAAGATAATGTCCCTTCCTTGATTAGAATGTAACTGAAGAGGCACTCAAACCCTGGAAATCTAATGCTGTATCATTAACTCTGTTACCATGACAGCCTCTAGATCAGGGATAGAATATACTTTAAGTCACTTTATGTAGTAATTGATGACAAGGATGTATTTGTTGCCATCAGCAGTTCATGACATAGGTCCAAGGATGTTGAAGGTGATGTATTCAAAAGGCACTCGTACACTATAATGTTGCAGCTTTCCTTAGCAGTGTTTTCTTAGTCCTTTCTGTTCCGCACAGTCATCGCTAGATTGGCACAACTTTATCATGCCAGCCCTTGCATTACCTGAATACAACTGCTCTTGAAATTTATACAAAGTCTTAATTATTCCAAAGTGGCCTCCTGTCAGCCTACATGTAGTTCTTTAAGGACATCCAGGATCTTGGTAGTACCATCAGAATTCCTTTCCATCATCCAATTCAAACTTTCAGAACAAGATGCCATTTCAGATATGCAGAGAGTCTCAGAGACACTAGTATTGTTTTGTCGTAAGACTCTGGATCGAAATGTGCTTCCCACTAAGTTTCCTATTAAGATTCCATTAAATCAATTATGAGTTTAATGTCACTGTCTTCCAACAGGTTTTTCCTGACTTCATTATTCCATGGGTCTGGGTCAGAAGATATTGCAGTTGTAATAGACATGTGGCCAGATTAACCAGCTCTTATTTTGCTTCGACCCCGGAACAATATCGGCAGCTTTCTGTGCAGGATCTTCTAGACAGAACATATGCCTTTCCAAGTGATGATCCTTTTAATAATGCATAGTGATAGCATATTCCCGCAGTCTCTGTATCCATCTTGCTATTCAGGATTCTTCAAATTTAAGAGTCAGGTC
Organism: Stegodyphus mimosarum; assembly: GCA_000611955.2. Taxonomy (NCBI): domain Eukaryota; kingdom Metazoa; phylum Arthropoda; class Arachnida; order Araneae; family Eresidae; genus Stegodyphus; species Stegodyphus mimosarum. The sequence goes on from KK115172.1 coordinate 641,544, forward strand.
AACAATACATGATCTGTGTTGAGCAGGAATTTGCTGTAGAAGATGTACCTGCTGAAATGTTCAATGGCTTTAACTATTGCAAACAAATCTTTGCTGGTGACACAGTAGTCTCTCTCCAGTTTAGACAGACACTTGCTCCATTATGCTACAACACATTCTTAGCCACTTATTTCTTGGGCCATAACAGCACTGACACTCTCATTGTTCATACCCATATCAATAATAAACAGTTTGTCGAGCTGAGGATACATAGGATTGTTGTAGATGTTAAAGCCTCCTTAAATTTGTAAAATGCATCCTGAAATTTTTTTGTCCAGAAAAACTTCTACTTGCTTTCCGTCAGTTTGTGAAGGGATATTGCGATTGAAGAAAAGTCCTTCATAAATCTCCTACAGCTAGGGCAAAGTCACAGGAAACCCCTCAACTGATCGATACTTTTGGTACGTCTCCAATCTTTAACTGCCGATACTTTTTCTGGATCCATACACACACCTTCAGCAGAGATGATATGTCTGAGGTAAGCCACTCATTTGGCAGAACTTAGATTGACTGGCTTACTATTATTTTTTGAAGCACCTTTCTAATATGTTCTAAATGCTCTTCAGAATTTTTTTCTGACAATGATGATGTTATCAGGTATATCAGACAGGTTTCATACGAAGAATCTTCAGCATGGTCTCCATGAGGTATTCAAAATTGCAGCTGCATTGCAGAATCCAAAGAGCACCATCTTGAACTGTCAAAATCCTTGTCCATGGAGTGTAGTAAATGCTCTTTTCTCTATCATCAGGATGGATCCCTACCTGCCAATATCCACTCTTTAAATCAAGTGACAAAAACCACTTGCTTCCAGAAAGAAGTCCAGAATGGCATCAGTTCTAAGGTCACTGAAAGCTTGATAATGTCACTTTCTTGAATGTTCTTTAGAAGTTTGCTTACTTTTTCCAGTTTAGCAATCAGTAGACATCTTGATATTGTTTGGTGGATGATCCCACATATCAATTCTATGCAGTGCCCAACTGGTTTGATCTAAGTCAGAAGATGAGAGGGAAAAAACATCTTGATATTCTTAATGACTCACTATGCAACACTTCTCTCTTCATCATTTAGCTGTGCATTCTGCAATAACTTTAATGTTAGGTTCTCCAAAGACACAAAGACTGGAACTACTGCTTTATTTAATGTAGATCGCTGGAGTAAATACTGCAAGTACAATGCCTTTCTTAATGGCTTTTGCTTTATCCCTTACAATAACTACTCTTAGCAGTATGATGCTCCTCTCTCGTGCCAATACCACTAGTACTACTCTCAGACTGCTACCATTCTTAGGATATTTCATTATTGCACAGAGGAAATTTCAATTTTCAACTATGGATCCAGGTAGTAAAAATTCTGTTCTTGCAGGCACTATGATATCATCTTGAGCTACTACTTGGTAGATGGATTTAACTGCTTTATCTCATTCCAAATAGGGTTATATCCTCAAAAGCAGAATGCAGTTCATTATTTTCAAAATCCAAGAAAAACTCTATTTTATTTAGAAAGTCTAATGTAAGTAAGCAAGGGGTTATAATATTTGCTACATATGCAGTGTGATGGTAGGTGCCACTTTCAAATGTGATGCTGTCATTCAACTTTCCATCAGTGCTGATTTTATCCCCAGGCACAGTCTGGAGGATAACACACAGTGGTGTCCAGATGTGTTTACCTTCCAGTCCCTGAGCCAGATCTTTTCGAATGATAGTAACATAGGCTCCAGTATCAATGGTCATATTGCCAGGAACTCCATTTATACATCCCAAAGTGAAAGGTCCATTACTGTTGCTATTCACTGCAAAAATCTGAAGCGATTTAAAATGGGGCTTCTCAATATCTTGCAATCTCCGCTCAGCAAAATGGTCAGCTAATTTGTTTCCTGCCTTTTTTCTGAGAGGCGGTCTTTGTTTCAATGCCTTGGAGTGCTCTGCAATTCCTTCAAATACAATGCAAGGTGTATCTAAAGAATAAACTTCGCACAGAGGTCTCTCAATACTCCCAACTCAACTCTGAACTAAGAAATGAGAACTGATGCTGTTTCTGGTCACAGCTTTCCGCAGGCTGCCAAGAAATTTCCAATACCTTCGATTTCTCGAAACTGCTGGAAGGCAGACACATTTACAGTTACATATGGCCAGCTACACTTACAGTAGGGTCAGTTTGTTGCCACTCCTATTCTGCCTAAAGGCACTGACTTGCCTGGTAAAATCATCTAGACGAGCAGTCTACTGATCCACTGGCTCTTGGTCATAACAGCTCTCACTCAGTGGTGGTCTCTACATGTTGCTCGCTAGGCTGCCATGGATTTCATGGCATACACTAAAGGGCGTTTTACATCTATGACATCTACCATTCGCAGGGCTTCCTATATCTCAGGGTAATAGATGCTATAGATGAAGTACTGCAGGGACAAGACTTCCCTTGTTCTGCTTGGCAGTCCAAAAAGGCAAGCTGAGACAGCCTTTCAACATCCATGGTGAGCTCCTGGAGTGTTTCCGTTGACCTCTGTTGCTGATATTTCAACTGAAGCCTGCTATAGTCTTTTAAACACTCCTTGTCAAAGCACAGCTCCAATGTGCCACATACAATTTTGCAGTCCCCAGTTTTCGGCCAAAGTTTGAAGGATACCACTGCATCTGCTCTCACAGAAGTGGCAAGAACGGAACTTCAACAATATGTCTTCAATTTTGTCTTCAACCATGTCTAATCTACCTTCTATAGCCTAAAATTTGTTTTCTATTATGGCAGTAATTTCTCTTTTCATTCCCTCTTGATCTGCTTCAGTTCTCTCTTGGCCTGTTTCCATCTCTTCTTTACTGTACTTGATGGCCCCTTCTATGCTTTCTTCACCCACTTTCATCTTTTTTTGAAACATAGCAAAATCTGTCACCACTTGCTGCAGTTGCTCCTCCCTCTCTCTTGTCACTGGCATTCAATCCCACTTCTGACACCAAAAATTCTTATATGTGTAAGGGTTCGCAATGGATTCAATGCACACAGAACTCATGATAACATGAGGGATTTTCAAAAAGGAACATTTTGTAACTAACTTTTCACAAACATACTCATACAGCTCTTCTCAGTATGATACAACACAGTCAGTAGTTACCACTTCAAAATACAGTAAATGCTAAACACAGCACAATGCTAAGTGCATCTAAAGAATGAAGCTCGCATAGAGATCTCTCAATACTCCAAACTCAATTCTGAACTAAAAACTGATAACTTATGGCTCTTTCTCTTCTTCTTCATTGGCTCGAGAGCCCACAGTGACCCTGGTCTTCTCCAGGCTCTCTGCTTTTGGAAACTGTTTTCCAGTTTTTGACCTTCAGAATGTTTTTTTCATTTTCAATACAATCAACTGATTTTACCAAAGGTCTACCCCAAGGTCTGGTTCCCATGGGATTTGCCAAAAAAAATTTTTACAACAGCGATCTTCATGCATTCTGGCCATATGAGTAGCCCATTTTAGTCCCTGTCATTTGAAGAATTTTACTACATTTTATCTTGTACAGCTCTAACTTAGATTTTCTTCTCCACACTCCATTCACACAAACCTCACCAAGTACGCAACACAATATCCTTCTCTCAAAAGTCGTCAGAACTTCTTCATCACATAAAGTCTGCGCCCAAGCTTCCAAAGTCAGAACAGATCTTATAAGACTCTTGTAAAGAAGTAATTTAGTTTTTAACTTGAGAATGCCTGATTTTAAATAGCTCTTCAGGTCATGAACATATCTATTTGCAGTAGAGATTCTTTTATGTATTTCAGAAGTTATCTCATTTTTACAATTCATCTTCTCTCCCAGGTAAGTAAAAAAGTAGAATTTTCAAATCTATAGTTACAAATTTCTAAATGACTAAATGGTAAGCCAGATTTTAAACAAGGCATATATTTAGTTTTAATTATATTCTCAGAAAGGTTAAATCTTTTTGCACTTTTTTCCTGCACCATGAATGCCTGTTTAAGAGCAGGGACAGCAGTGCAACAGTGCAAATATCATCTGCATAAGCCAGTAATTGTATAGTCTTATTAAAAATATTTCCTCTAGTATTGATTCTAGAATCTCTATACATTTTCCGAGTAAAATATTAAACAGGAGGTATGCCAATGAATTCCCTTGTCTCATTCCATTCTTAAACTTATGTTGTTCTATAAGATCAACTTGTTTTGAATGTTTGATCAACTTCTTTGATGAATTTGAATCTTTGTTTCCTTAAAAGCCACCATTGTAACAAATTTTTCTGGGATATTTAGTTCTCCAATGGCCTCAATGAGTAATTCCCTATTAATGCAATCATACACAGTTCTAAAATTGATAAAAAGATTGTATGTTTTGATTCCAAATTCTCTGCATTTTTCAAAAATCTGCTCAATAGTTGATCTTCCTCTCCTAAACCTGCATCGATCATCACCAATTGTGCTATCAATTAAAGGTAAAAATCTGTTGAAAAGAATAGCTGAAAGAATTTTATATGATGTGCAAAGAAGAATAATTCCTCTATAATTACTGCAATAAAGCACATCTCCCTTTTTGTGTATCAAACAGATGGTACTAATTTTTCATTTTGTTGGGAGTGTCTCATAATCTCAGATAAGTTGAATTAAGTCCTTGATTAGTTGAATGCAACTAGGTTCCGCAGCTTTTAATAATTCTAAAGGAATATTGTTTGTCCCAAGAGATTTATTGCTTTTTAATTTCTTTATAACATGATTCATCTCTTCCAGAAAAGGGAGGATCAACAGACCCTAGGTTTCTGCTTGTTATTTCACTATTCTCTGTATACATGTTAGAATTCAGCAGCTCAAATCCAGGTGCTCCCTCTATCTCTGTAAAATGTCATTCTTATCACTCAAGATAGAAATGTCTTTCATGCTTCAAAGTATTGCTCTCAGTTTAAACCTTTTTTTAATCTATGACTGATTTTATGAAAGAAAGCTTTCCCCTACTCTTCTACAACAGCTCTTAAAAGATTTTCGTGAAAGTTCCTCTTTTTAGCATGATGGATCTTGTTTTCATTTTTTCTAACCCATTTATATTCTTTAACAGATAATCCAGCATGCTTTCTTCGAAGCATATTATCATATGCCTTATTCTTAAGGTCAGTGACAGCCCTACAATCTTGATCCAACAAGTCATTACTCATTCCCTTTTTAGCTCTTCCTAAGACTCTTCTGACAGTTTCAATAATAGACATTTTTAACAGATTCATCTATACACTCCAATTTCTGCTTTATATCTTTCACTTTTAATAGTAGACAGTACAGTACAGTACACTACATACCCCAATAACTGTGTTTAGACTCCAATAACTAAACCCCAATAACTTAATAATAATAACTTAATAATTAACCCCAATAACTGTGTTTAGACAGTCTCACAGCATTTATTATACTATCTCCGCAGAGGCAGTCCAAAGGGCTGCTAACCTTTCGGTCAAGCCAACAAACCATGACTAAGCTGAGTCGACAGGCACACTCAGCAACTTAGATTCCACATCCCTGGAGGGAATTACAAACATCTGCTAGCTACAAGGGCCCCACCCTCTAGGGGCAGAATATCATTGTCAAACACACTGGGCCACCAAACCGGCCTGCTAAGACCAAGTTGATCAAATTGTACATTAGTTCCAAGTACCAATCCCCCGAGGGAAGAGGGGAACAAGGAAAGACATGAATATGCAATATTGAAGCATCTACGCACCCAGTGACCACCTAAAATAGTCTTAAGGGCCATTCACACTGGGGTTTATCTGAGCTAACGGAGACAACTGACATAGACGGCCCATCTTTAAAACCAGTTTTTCCCCATAATGGCAGCAAGATGAAAAATCTGAACTGCAGGCATAGCTGAGCTAGTCGACCCATGGAACTGACTCTGTTAGCTCAAATAAACCCCAGGGTGAATGGCCGTTTAAGGGCTCATCAGACTCGCAGACTCCACCATGAGGGATGTTTTCCTTTGGACAATGGTAAATATCTGACCATACAGCTCCACCACAACTAGGGGGGACAAGACAGTACCATATGGTCCTTGCCGAGCCTGAATCAACATTGCCAGCAATAACCAATAGCTTATCAGGTTTTACCTGAGTTATCGGGGGGGGGGGGGGGGGGAATTGGGGAGGGGGGGGGAGGGTTAAAAGTAAATAGTTAAATTTCTTTAATTCCCTGTTCCCCTGATTTTTATGGGCATTACACTTTCTTCCTCTGATTTTTATCATTACGAAGTAATGGTCTGAGTCAAAATTCACTTCACAATATGACCTGACATCCAATATATCTGAGGCATGTCTGGTATCAATTAAGTTGTGGTCAATATTGTTGCGAAAAATTCGGCGGTTACGCCTGTATGTAAGCTTTCCAGCATAGCACTAGGGTTGCCATAAAATAGTGTATGGTAGGGTTGCCAGATTGGCGACTTTATCGCCCATTTGGCGACCATATTGGCGATATCCCATGGTCCAATCGGGAAGCTTCTAGAATAACTTCCTGTCGAGATATTTCTCGAAACGTGTCGAACTTAAAGAAAAGCTATATAAACCCTTGCGTTTCTGAGAGCAGGCAGATTGTGAAGCAGTGTGATTAGTTGTGAGAAGTGTGAGAATAGCTGCTTACTGTGAGTGAGACTACGCGAGAGTTTTGGTGAACGGAAAGCGATCGATATAGTGCTTTGCCGTGAAGCTACCTTTACAGTTACAGCCTGAAGCTGTGTTGCTGATTGTTTCAGCGTATTTATTGTAGATTTTCGACGCTTTTAAAGGTAATTTTGGAACTGTGCTGTAAATAGTGATTCTTGTAAATAAATTGTGCTTTTTATTGTTCTGCATCGTGTTTTCATCGGATACTCTCAAATCTACGAACCCGTATAAACGCAACAATATGATTGAAAGTGTCACAATCTGAAGATATATCATGTTCCATAGCAAAAAATATCAGTCTCTGCCATTATCATTTGAGTCGTGACTCATTTGTAGACTAGCCCACAAATGGTAGGTCTAAATCTACAATACTTCCCTATCTTGGCATTTGATCTTCCAGCACAATCTTGGTAGCATGTTTTCAGCTGGCAGAATACAGTGCATGGACTTTTTTGTAAAAAATTTCCTTCTCTTCATCAACCTTATCATTGGCAGTGCATATATATTAATAAAACTATAACTGAAGAATCTACCTCTTAGTCTAATCCTGCATAACCTGGGAGACTTGGCCTCAAAATATACCTAATCTGCTTACGAACAATGAAACCCATATCAAACACATTTCCCAAGATCACAGCTAGAAAATATAGTACAATTTCAGCCATTCTGAATTCCCTGTCCAATCCATCTCATTTACTGAAGTGAAAATGATCAATTTTATAATCATCCATTAATTCCATTAAAACAGAAAGTCCTTTGCTTCTATAAAGCGAGTTCACATTCCAGGTTCCAAATCTCAGACACCAAAAATCCATTCTAAGTCACTTCTGCATAGACAGTCCAGCAAATTCTTCCTTTGATTTCATAACAATAGAACTTTTTACAGGGTGAGATTGTTAGCCTCACTCAATCCCCAACCTGGAGAATCAGTCCTCTGATATAATCCCCAGGGGCAGGGTATTTCGCTATACCTCTGGATACTGTGTACATATTTTAGTCACCTTTTACAAAAATTAGTCACCAAAACCATTGCCAGGTTGACGGTTAGCCATTTATTTCAACGTATAATGCACTTACCCCTGTAAACTTATTTTGAGGCCTTTCATGTTACATTATGCAGGAAATACAATAATTTTACATATAATTTCAGTAAAATTATTTACACATACATACAAGATTCATAACACTATTTATTTATCATCTTACATTTGCATTCGGAAAAATCAATCACCTCGCAAATCAGAAAACAGCCTTTTGAAATTCTAGAAAATTGTCATTGCCAAATTTGATTGCAAATTACATACTCTAATATGTTAACTGATTGCATTTTAGAAGCTAAATGTTTCGTCATAATATATTTTTAGGTGAACCGATAATTATTAAGAGAATTGAAAAAAAGGAAAATGAACAAAAAAAGCATAAATTTACAATTAGGTTGAAAAAAAAATCTTAGATTGCTGTAAATTTTGAATAAAATTCTATTGATTTCTAGAACTGTCACACAATGGCTTGCTCTCCTTCAGTACAAAAGGGCCCACCAGTGGCCAAGTGATTAAGACCACTGAATATACTAGTAATTCAACCTGGCTTAGGTTCAAAAAGGTCCTCCATGAAGGACTTCCTCTTCTTAGGCAGATAGCTCTCAAGGCTTTGCCATATGCAAAGAAACTAACTTAACCATCAATGCATAAATATCTTGCTCGTGCAAAAAATGGCCTTCTTCTTTAGTCTAAAAATATATTTGATAGAAGCAAAATAGTTTCACACTGAAGAATATAGATCCTGAGACTGATACAGTTTTATTTAAAATTCATGCTTATCTTTTTTTTAGGGGGGGTCAAAATTTAAATCTAACATTAGAATGTAGTTTAAAAAACAAAAAAATTTCTTAGATTTTTGTATTCTTATAACATTCAGAATGTATATAAAAGTTTGGTTTTCTCTAGACACAGATTACTTTTAACACGATACACAAATTAAATATATCATAGTTTATATTTTTATTTCTTAATGAACTATTTCTTCACATCGAACATGCCTACTGTCATGTTATAATTTACTATTTGGAATATATATATTAATAAAATATTTTAACATAAAATACATATTTGTTTTAAAAATGGATATCAGTCAAACCTCATTAAAGCACGGTTTTAATTTCTATATGTGTTTTCATGCTGTGCACACTACTTATAGGTTATTTTTATCTTATATACCGCTTTAGAATGAAAATTATTTTACATCATATTTTTGCCCACTGAAACTGCAATGTTTAAATATTTGTTATTGTTGACTTTTCATCTTCACACTAAATTTTATAACAGATTATCAGTTATTTCAAGAGTTATAAAGTTATTAATTATATATTAAGTTATTTCAAGAGAAATCTTGATTTAAATTCTACATTAAATAATATATTTTATTTTACCATGGTATCCTTCACCTTTACGCTTAAAAAAATTATACTGCTGTACCATATTTCAGTATGCAAATTTCAGATTTAAAACACTTTGGCAAAAATTTTAAAATGTAATTTAACAATAATAAGTAATATGAATTCCTATATAATTATTTTATTAAACAACACGACTCCATTAGGTATGAAAACCAAAAAATCCTAATAAAATTAGCTCAGAAATAACTTTTAATTTCTATTCATAAAAAAAGTACTTTTCCAGCATTATAAGAAAGATATATACATTAAACAGAGATTTACCTGTTCAGCTTGTGGAAGTTTTTCATATTTCTCTCTGTCAGTTTTGTGCTTTCGGTCTGCACCTTTAGACTTAAAATTAAGTATGAAAACAAAATAAATATTAAAAGAAAAAATTAAAAGATTTTAAATGTTAGATACATTAATTAACATTTTAATTTTGAATGGTTTTACTAAGAGCTAATATTTCACATAATGTATGCATATCAGATAAATATTTTGAAATGTTTATGGTTAAAAAAAAATTAAATTTCTCACACATATATATGATACATGCAATAAATAACTAAATTGCATCTTCACAAAATAACAAAATCTAAAATGTATTGTTAGTTTTAATTTTCAAAATCTTGAGAACAGAAGTTTCAAGGGAAAAAAGAAGAACAGCATTAGTTTCAAGAACACAATAAATAAAAATAAATTCATTATTTGTTACTAAACAGTACCATTCACAACCGATATTTTTCTAATATAAACCCTTTCAGACAAATGAGAGCTTTTATGTGATCTTATTACCACTTTATGCATACTACTTTCAGCATTAAAATACTTTGCTCTCTTGGATTTTCTAGAAATTATTCTAATAATCTGAAGTTTACAGTAGAAAAATGTAAGGATTGCATAAATTTAACTAAAGAATATTGTATAAATACAATATTAGAACCCGGGTTCGAATGCTGGAGAAGGCATGGATGTAAAATTGTCTGTCCCTTCATAGGAGCTATCGGTGGCTGCCTATTAGATGCCTCCACAATAAAATGGCCACCACTTCTGGCCTCAGTAGTGGCCAATGCCATTATAGGCAAGTGCCCGCCACTGAAAAAAATTATATACATTTAATTTGTAAAATGCGGAAAACAGAGAAAATCCTGTCTTTGAACACTGAAAAATAGTTGTTTCTAGTCAAGTGAAAGATTGCAAATTCATTTGAATTTCTGTTTGGTTTAGAAATGCGGTCTCTCAAGTCAACTCAATTAAATTTTGATTTAAAATTCCATATTTATAGCAAATACACAATAGTTAAAATTACTGAAATACTTTTAGAAAACCACCAAAATTTTAGAAATTGATTTAAAATTCTGAAAAATGTTCATTAAAAAAATTATTGTTTGATCAAACCTACGATCAAAAGAGAAAACCATTACGAGGATTAGTTTGACTGTTAGCAAACAATTTCTGAAAAAAAAAAAATCAGCGATAAATATAAATAGGTATATAAAATTTTTGAAAACTTCCTGAGGAATATTGTATTATTATTCCAAATACATATGGACTTATATTGTCAAGAAAACCGGTAAATAAAGGGCTTAAAATTTAATTCCACAAAATAAAGTGGTAAAAAAATTGATCTATCAAAATTAAGTTAAAAACAAATTTAAAATAAAATACCAGTAAGCAAATAGAGAAATAAAACTAAATCGAGGAAAAGTAAGCATGTAAAACATGTTGAATAATCAAGAATTTACAACAAGAATGTAAGCTAAATTGCATCAAAAAGATTTCGAGATACAAAACTAACAGAATGAGTAGGGAGCAAGTTGTCATTCATTAGTGGGGACGTCATTTTATGGCACCTCCATCACTCTGAAGGGAAGCGAACATACTGCTCTTGGCAATGGCTCATCTTAAGAGCATTTCCTGAAAGTGAAACAGACGTTTTTGGAGGAAGTTGTTAGATAATAATATAACCGTTTTCGAAGCATTTTGTTCTGAACAGTCGGCACGTGAATGGGTTAACTACCACACCCATACTACCAAACTACCATTACTAACCATACCTGTACAACCCTTCTACTTATGCTACCATTTCCCTTCTCCCCCCAAAACGGAAATATTGGTGAGTGAATGAAGACATGGAAAAAATTATCAAAAGCTCCTAAATGCTATAGAAGCAGACTTTTTATTTATACATGATAAAATTACCAATTACACATTAGAAAAAATGCACTGAGCATCAAGGCACTTATTCTGCTTGAAACACTGGAACCATCCAAAATTATATAAGTTAGCAATCAAAATGGCAAAAGCTTTTTTCTATGACCACGTATTTGCAAACAACTGCTCTTTAGAGACTTTACTTTAAAGCTATATTATAAGCATACCTTAAATACTTTTACTAAGCATGATGCTGCATCCAACTTGCGAGGGGGATCTTCCCAATGACTGTATGTCTCTATTAATATCCGAAAAGGTACTCCTTTCTCTCCTCCTCTGCGTTTACAAGTAAATTCAGTGCTAATACAATTAATCTGGAAGATTAAAAATAACAAATATATTAATAAACTAAGATATTGAAAACGCATCAATAAACTTATAAATGTGATACTCATATAACACCAATAGAAACATCAACTCATACCTTCAATTTAACCAAAGCCCAGCTCTAGTATTTCTCCAGTTGTCAAGTGAAACTGCAATTACAGCTGAAGCATCAAATAAGATTAGCTTGGATATTTTAATTTATTATTTAATTAGTCAGTAATTTAACTTCATTTATTGATTTTTATATATCTTTTTACATTTTATTTAAATTATTGATTATTTACTTATTTTTGTTCACTATTCCTGACAGCCTTCCACGAGGCTCTGGCACTTCTATTGTTAAAAGCTGAGCCCTGTTATTACCTAATAATTTATATATGATTAGGCCAAGAAACACAATTAAAATTACAGTTTGAGGGTATAAATTTAAAAGAATGTTTCATGAATTCAAATAATTCTAAATCTAAAGAGAAATATATATTTTAACATGCCTATATTTACATACAAAATTAAAATTCATTAATGTATGTAAATATATACTTGACTAAAAAATCAAAAAGAAAAAAAAAAGTTTTAAAGGGAAAAAATAGTTTATAATAATTGTGAGTAATGTTATTTTAGTTTTAAACTAACCAGTTTTGTTCAGTTACTTAGCTTTCCTATCTTCGCTTATTTCCATTTCCCACCAGAATGATATTTCAGTTTCGCTATGTAGGGTAAAGGTACCATTTAAGCTGGTATCCGAGTTACTTCAGACAGAACATGTTCTATCATTCAGCCACATTGTTTCGCTAATTTAAACTTGCGTATTTTATGGTCATGGACATTAATTGCCGGTTTCTGTATGTCAGAAGTACAGCTAAGCTCCAACTTGCATTAATTATCTCTGAGCAGCTTTGGCTTATTTTTTAACTTAGTTTTAATTTTATATTTCTATTCTGAGTTGCAGCCAAAAGCATTGTCTAATTTTGTAAGAACCTGGCAATCCGTCAGTAAATTCTTTTTGAGTTGAATAAAAGGGTCTTTTGACCATTCTCATGTCTTGTCAATGATACAGTTTGAACCTAGTGCATAGTCCCTTCAAAGTAAATTCTCCTTGAGTTGAATAAAAGCACCTTTTCATCATTCTCACATCTTGTCATTGATACAGTTTGAACTCAGCACATATGCGAACTTAATGCTTCAAAGTAAAGTTACTTAATCTAGAACCTTACATCATAAATCCTACTAAAATTTTGCTTATCTGTTCAGCTAAAAATCTCAAGTAGAAGTTAAGGTTCATAGCGTGAACTTATTAGTGATTTTCTAGATCATCTATTTTCATTATGAATACTTTCAGAAGTAAATTCAGAATCCAGTTTTATTATTTAAATGAGTTTATTTAAATTAAATTCTTTTACAACTTATTTTGAACAAACTGTCTAATTTACTTTGACTTATAGAGCATTCCGGAAAAAAACATACACATTTCCCAAATTTAAATGCATAACTATGAGCTGGAAATTGAATTGTTTATTAGGCAACCAGAAGATATTCATTCATTAGCAAATGCTTAAATACGATAAATAAATTACTTCAAGTTACCCAATTAAATGCCAAATCAAATGATTATTTTGTAATTTCATCAAATTTTTTTAGAATATTTTCATTTAATTTAAAAGTATTAATATAAAAATTGTCAATAAATTTCAATAATTCTTACTACAGTATTTCTTTAAATGTGCATAATGCTCAAATTGAATTTTTTAATTACAAGACAATAAAGAAAAAAAAGTTTATAACTTCTATTTTAACAAACACAGCAATCCTGAACAATGTTTCAACAACCCTGAAGAACAAAAAAAAGTTATGAAATAACTTCAGCTTAAACCTCGAATTAGTCGTAGTTAACTGTGAGATAATTTTCAAACTTTGAGCAAGAGTTGCTAGGCTAGGAACTGAGAGGAAACATTATACCGTACAAAGTCCGAGATCCGGACTCGTCGAGACGTCGGCGATTCCGGATTTGAGATTTTTCCAGATATTAGAGCATCAGTTTAAAACTAGTAAGATGGAATGTAGAAATTATAAATTTTAAAATATGAAATCATGATTTATGAAATAATGAAGCATTTATGATTGAAAGGGTAACAAAATTTACAAAAAAAACTTAATATTTATTTTCTTACTTTATTAAACATTTCTTTCAATGTAAAGGTGTTTAAGTTTTTTTATGCTAATAATTTTCTCATTAATTCTGTAGACAGACATAATTTTTTATTCAATTACAAAGCTCCAAGTCCTGTAATTGCTGTGTCGAGAATTCCGACTAACTTATCAATCAAAATTTTTTCGTTTTCAGTAACCTCTCTGTCACTTTCTTCGGTAGTGGTATTTTCTAGACCTAGAACCATACTGCAGATTTCACTGCCCATTAATTGATTGATAATTAAGGCATAGTCATCACAATAAAAATCTTCTGTTATATCACTTTCACTTATTACCGCTTCTCTACATTTCTTTACAAAATCCATTAACTGGAAAATTTCACCTTTGGTTTGGGACATTTGAAAACCTTCACATTTGCTACTATCATCTTTATCATCCTCACCATAAAATATGGTAGTTGGCCATAAATTATGCCAAGCATTTTTTTAAAGTATCTGGAGACACATCTTCCCATGATCTTGTAATGCTCCACAAAACAGATTTTATGCAAAAATATTTGAAAAATTCTTGAATAGTCTTGCCATTATTCAAGAAATTTAATATGGACTTTAAAAATGGTAGTTTATACTTGCATTTCAGCTTGTGCACTATTCCGATCTCTATAGGCTGAATGACGGATGTACAGTTTAGAGGAAAGAATAATACAAATACATTATCTTTCACTGAAACTATAATATGAAGCCGAAGTATGAGTCGAACAGTTGTCTACAATCAGGACAATGTTTGCATCATCATGTAAACCAACTGAATTCTGCCGAACGTCGGGTATGAAAAGATTTTCAAACCAATCATTCATTCATCAGTGCTCTTTTTTTGCATGATATAATATAACAGAAAAAATCTTTACTCCTTTATATGCTCGAGGTCGTGTATTTTTTTCTGATTACAAAACGTTTACACTCGTGCTTCCCTGCAGCATTTGCGTATGCTAAAATTGTTAGTCTTGCTTCCGAATCTTTGACACTAGTTGGAACCTTTCCTGTAGAGGTTGCCTAGATATTTTGCGGCACATATTGCCAGAAAATACCACTTTCATTAGTGTTATAAATTTGTTCTGGAGATAACGTTTCACTATTAATGAGTTCAATGAAATCATTTGCAAATAGTTCAGTAGCTTCAGTATCAGCTGCAGCTTTTTTACCTGAAATTCTTAATTGCCTTATACCATGGCGAATTTTAAATTTGGTTAACCAACTTGTCGAATATGTGCACTCAGTTTTTCAGTTCACTTCTTAGTGCAATATTTTAGCTTGAGCCATTAGCATCGAGCATGTCAATGGATGTCCTCACTGTGATGCTGTCTGACCCATTCAGTCTTCACTTTTAGCACAACGAATACTTTTCCTGTTATTCATTTCGAGTAGGCTGTGGAATCCATAAAAAATTCAAAAATGTTCCTTTTTCTGTTTTCTTATGGTCATGTACAATTGACTTTCCAATGCCATACTCCTCGCATAATTTTGAGATGGATATACCTTTATCCATTTTTTGCAGCAATTCCACTTTTTGTTTAATGGATATCAAAACTTGCTTTTAGAAACTCTTTTCGATGTAATCGAAAGTTCAAAGTCTAATTTTCATAAAATTGCTGTAATAAAAACAGCATGCAGAAAACAATAAGCTTGATCAAAGTTAAAGAACAGTGCATTCTGCTATATTGACTGAAATTCCTTGGGAAACAGTAAAGTATAACTTTAACCTAGCTTAATAGCATTCTCTATACATTATTGGCTATGTATCATGAGATTGGTGACAAAAGACAAGTTGTTCCACTAAATTTTGCTTCTATCATGCACTGAGACAATTAAGCCTAAATTGTATAAGTTACTTATTATACATATGTCTATTTCTTGTACATGCTTAAGGCTTTTCTGAGTCCTGGCTAAATAAATTCCCAGACATACTTAAGGTTTATCGAAGGCCAGTGCTAGATATCTTACAGTCTGATGCGGTCTGTGGGGTCCAAAATTCTGCTACCAAGCACCTCCCTAAATTCTAAATTTTTGCCACCCCTAAATTTTGAGTTCCAGTGCTTTCTTTAAATCTTAAGATTTTGTCAACCCTTAATTTGGTTGCTCTGTGCTTTTATAAATTCCACAAATTTTGTCTTCCCTAAATTCTGCTGCCCGGTGTGGCCATATGAGCTCTGGTGCCAGTTCTAGATATATGTTAAAAAACAAATCAGTTATTCTTAATTCAAATAGCACTAAATCTTTTGGCCTATGAGTATTATTAACAAAATCTGTTTTTAGCATATGGAAAGAAATTTTTGTTAAAATTTTCCTTCATCAACATTTCTTAGTGGACTTAACGTACATCTGTAATCAATGACAAGCGTTAATGTCAATATAAAAGGTTACCATACTCTTTATAAATTACTAATATAAAAAAATTGTTTGGGCTTCACTGCTTGAGTCATTACTCGAGTTGTCATGTGTTGATAAACATGCATGATGACAGCAAAATATAATAAATAATGATTCGCCAGGTTATCAAATATTAGTAGGTGTAAAATAAATGATGTTTATATGTAGAACGTTCAGCTTGAGATGTATGCCAAGCAGATATGCAACTATGAAGCCAAATTATTGATCACACAAATTTATGCTAAATTATTTTTTCTCCAATGACAAGGTATTTATTTAGAGCCAAAGTGAAATTAATAATCCGAATGTTCCACCTGTTTTATTATAGAGGAAAAAATAAATAAGTTCATGTGTAAAGCTTACCAAAAAAAAAGAAAAAGATTGTTGGTGGTTTCGAGTCCGGATTTTAGATCATTCTGGATATTGGACGTCGGGATCTCGAACTTTGTACTGTTGTATTATGATCTATGAGCGTACATTTTTAAGTATTCTCTGCGGTTAACTATAAGATAAATTATTTTTTTTAATATCTATTATCTGTGAGATACATGAAACTTATTCCTGCAAGTTCCTTCAGTTTCTTTTAAATTATGAAATTTAATCTGAAAACATCCTTTTAATTATAGTGTACACTGTTGTTTTACTTTGTTTACAATTTTTTTTTTCATTACACTGTTACTTATTTGTCAGATATGCCATGTTTAATCTAGATAATTTTGTTATCTAGGATCATAAAAATGATTTCTTCTAAAGGTGAATTTTATTTAAATAGTCATCATGTGTTAAATCAAACACTCGAAATACATTTTACTGTACAAATATAATGGTAATAGTTTTAGTGACCAAACTGACATTGATAAAAGTTAATACACAGGAGAAACACAAAGTGATTTGCTTTCAGAACAAAATGAATTTGAAACACATGAAGGAAATTCCTTTGATAAGGAATTCTATACAGAAGGGCAAAAATAAAATACTTTTACAGCAGGGATTAATTAACAAATAATTTCATAGCTAACAGAAATAAAATAACAGCAAGAAGAAAACTACTGGGCTAGTTTTCAGATGCCTTGGAAAAGTCAAAATTATACACAGAATTATTTCTTTGACTGATACCCTTTTTCCCATGTGTCTTGTTTGTTTTCTTTCTTTTTTCTTTAATACATGTAAATTTATTCAGAATGATAATAGACACTGTTGGAAAAAAACTATAAAAAGACAAACAATTCATAAAGAGTTTGTGTGGTAGTAAATGTCCAGAAATTTAAGAGAGTTTTCTTAATGGAAAAAGATATGAACTTATATAACAGAACACAAAATGCAGTTGCAAAATGTGTACAAAACATTTGTCTTCAAAGTCAATTCAACAAAATCATTATCAAATAATCAATGTCAATTATCAACAAAAAACAAATTATCAACAAAATATTACTTGTAAAATGTACTTTCCCATGCATAACTGCAACATTTCCTTAAAATGCTCTAAACTATTTAATGTAATTTTTGCATATTATATTCCTTATTTCAAAAGTAGTAAGTATGTTACGGAAGTGGCCATTTTGATAGGATTTACAGTTTGAATATGAAGATTAATGAGTACAACAATGGTTAAAATACTCTGATAAATTTCTGTAAGTTTTGTTATTTTAAATCAGAAATAAAATTTTATGTATAAATTGTAATTACGAATGTGGATATTTGTATTTTTTTTATTTCACATTTTTATACTGTAGTGGTATTTAAATAATACATTTAAAGGTATAAATGTATTAAATGGTATATAACATAAGAGAATAATCTGTCAATATTTTCTACATATACATTATTTTTCACTGATTTTTAGTACTTAATTAAACAAAAAATAGATTATATCACATTATAAATACATTACACCTCATAGATATACTGTGCACTCATGTCAAAATTTGATTATGCCTACTGAAGAATTATCAGACACAAAACACTATTCTCACTCTTCCATGTAGCTAAACACGTGAATACCCTTTCAATTTAGTTGAAACTACCAGCTTAAATTTTCTTTCCTCCTCCCCTTGTTGTTGTTGCAGATGTCAATCAAAAAGATGTTTTATATTACAAGATTTATGAGAAAAGAACATTAGTTTTTAAGATTCAATTCAGTTCTACTATTACAGAATGAAAGCAGGTAGACAAATATAAAAGAAATGAGAATTTATATTTGTTTCAAGGTTTACAAACAATTTCTCAGATCCCCTCTTTACTTAATTTAGCTTTTTTCATTATCTTAATGCTGTAGAATATGAAGGGTTTTGAAAATAGATTATTGCTTAACTATAATTTAATTATAAATCTATTTAAATACCTTTAGAAACACAGAGGCTTCTCTGGTAGGATCCCACATAAATTCACAACAATTTATATTCTTTGAATCAGGAATTACATCAAATATACCATATGATAATGAAAGATCTAAAAATTAAGAAAGACATAATAATTTATAATACTGATACCAATTAACTTTTATTAGTTATTTGATTAATCAAAAAAATTTATACAGCTAAATCAAAAATTACTTCAGTAAATAAATAGTTTTACCAATATCTAAAATTCGTTCTGACGGCCTTTGGCTCTGCCATGCAAAAATTTCCAATTTTTCTCGGAACTGGAGCCTACGTTCTTGGAAACCAACATGCAAAACACTCTATAATTATGATAAATATGCAAACATATTAAAAACAATCAAGGGAGGGAAAAGCTGTGCATGTGAAATCAAACACAAAGGAAAATAAATCCATGCAACAAGCTGTCATTTTCTGTTTATAAAGCAGAAAGTATGCAGTGAATCTTGAAGTCATTAGAAAAATTATAACTATAAATTTCTATAAATTAAATTGAAAACTTTGTTCAGCAAAAAATGTGGACGCAAAGCCAAATGAATAAATAAAAGAACTGGTTGAACTTAATTAATTAAATTTAAAGTTAACAATAAGCATTAAATAAACATCCCCGATAAATTTTATTATAAATTACATGCAAAAGAATCAGTTTCTGTGGTAATGGACAAAATTATGTATGAAATCCTCTTTGTGAAACATAAAATTGCATGTATTATTAGCTTTAGCATGCATTATTACTAGCTTTACAGATTACGAAAAATGATGTCATATGTACAAGGCATATTCGGAAACTAAGTACCGTTTTGAAAAAAAAAATAGTAAAACAATTTTTTCGAATCCAATTTTATTTTTACATGAAAATACATGTCTTAAACTATTTTTCAACATAGTTTCCGCCAATGATCAAACACTTGTCATAGCGGGTGACCAGTTTTTGTATACCATCGTCAAAGAAACTTCCCGCCAGTTTCAATAACCATGACTCCACAGCATTTTTCGTGTCATCATCAGATCCAAAACACTTGCCACCAAGCTCGCGCTTATTGAAACTGTCGAATTAAGGATTGAGTGACACCAGCAGTATGGGGCCGAGCATTGTCATGGAGCAACACAATTCCTTTACTGAGAATTCCTCTTCGTTTGTTTTGAATGGCATGCCTTAGTTTTGTTAAAGTCTCACAATATCGTGCCACATTAATGGTTTCACCTCTGGGAAGAAATTCAGTAAGCAAAACGCCTTTCTTATCCCAGAAGACCGTGCACATGATTTTTTGTGATGACATTGTCACTTTGAACTTTTGTTTTTTCGGAGAATGAGTGTGTCTCCACTCCATCGATTATTGTTTCGATTCTGGTGTGAAATGACACACCCAAGTTTCATCACCTCTCACAATTTGGTTTAAAAAGTTTTCTCCCTCATCACTGTACCGTGTGAGAAATGTCAGGGCACTACCAAGTCGCTTTGTTTTGTGAACATCAGTGATCACTTTTGGAACCCATCGGGAACACAGTTTGCGATAATTCAAGCAGTCAGACACAATTTCGAACAAAACAATACGTGAAATTTGTGGAAATGCCTCTGAAAGAATTGTGATTGTGAAGCGTCTGTTCTTATGAATTGCTTCATCAACTTTCCTTACCAAATCATCGGTGACAACAGAAGGCCGACCACTCCGAGCCTCGGCGTGGACATCTGTTCGACCTGCATTAAACATTCTTACCCACTTTCTTACTATTCCATCACTTATCGCGTATTCACCGTAAACTTCTGTCACTTGACGATAAATTTCGGCCGGTATAACATTCCTCTCGTTCAAAAATTTAATCACGGCATGAATCTCACAGTCAGCGGGAGAACTAATTGTCTTAAACATTTTGAATGTGCACAGCAAACTGAAAACACAACATAGAGCAACCGAAATGGCGATAATTGAAAGTCAGTGAACAAGAAAGACTAGTGCGCATGCGCGGGATGCCTACCACAGCGCTGTGACGGCGCTAGAATGAAACGGTACTTAGTTTCCGAATACACTACGTACATAATACATAGTGAGAATAACATTGGCTCAGTGGGTTAGGTTAGATACAGTGCAGGGGCCACCTGTTATTTACCCTAAATAAGTAGGCCTCTTGCACTAGCTATCCAGAGTTGCAACGCATTCCTGGAGCCCACGGTACCATTCTGGTGCCGAGGTGCTACTGTTTGCATGCTGAATCGGGTGGGATCACTCTCTGTTGCAGAGTTCTAGACCTTTTGATGCCAGAATATCCATTATTTGGGTTATGCACTTCTTCATATGGCTATTACTTGATTGTGCATTTGATGCACGGAATCACATCTTGTTCTAGTATTGGTCTTCTTAGGTGCAGACATGTTGTTATGATGCATGTGAACAGGTAATGCGCTGGATCATCCCTCTGCCCACATATGCACAAATCTGAATGTGGGAGACTCATCTTGAAGAAATATGTGGAGAAAGGGCAGTGACCTGAGATCAGCCATGTTATTTGTCTACTGACAATGTTCAGAGTGGAGTTTATTCTTGGATATAGGTCGTATGTGCACCTGGCCCTATCCGGCGGAATCCTACCATGTTGCCATGCTTTTTGAAATGTACTTTTGAATTTTATCTCGAGGTGGGAGCTTGGCCATGGCTCTCATTGCATTTATACCCTTAGCTTCTTCTTTTGCTACGGCATCCACTTCCTCATGGCCCTTGCTGCCAATGTGCATTTTGATCCATGATATTGCGAAATGCTGGTTGGTTGTGTTAGAGGCAGTGTTAAGGATTTTCTGAATTATTGGGTATCTATTCATTAGGGAGACTACTGCATACATGGTGGATAAGCTATCTGTAAAAAGATAGGAGGTTTTAAAGGAGTGGTAAGTACTGTATTTGATGGTTTCTAATATTGAAAATGCTTCTTTTTGGAAAACAGTATTTTCTATATTTAGCTGAAATTTTTCTCTTCTGTTGACTGGCTACTTAGGTATACTTTTAGTACACATCCCTTTCCACATTCTAGATGGGAGCCATCTGTGTAAATTTGTGGGAATTTTTTCATAAACGGCTCTTTGTTGATGCAGAGAGTTACATTGTTCTTCAACGCAGGATGTCGCTCATATGGATGTGAAGGAGTGGAGTAGCATTCTGATTTGAATTCTTTTCCATCAAAAGTGCAGTTCTTTCTTAAGTGCAGTACAGCTGCTTTTATGTATTCTCTTTCTGCTGCTATGAAGACAGGGGAAATTTTAGGAATGTGGCACAAAGCAGCATTTGATGTTGTCCTATATGCTCTAGTGTAATTGAGAAGAAAAGGTCTTTGAATTGTTTGCAATTTTCTCAGTTTATGGGAAGACACTGGGTTTGTCTTTGTAGCTGGCTCTGAGCCAGCTACAAAGACCAGCTTGGATGGCGACACATGAAGTACTACATCTACGTACAGACACATCTACATACAGAGTCAATGAGAATACAGATGGTGTCCCGAGGAATGGCTTTCCATTCCCTGTCAACCATTAGCCATAGTTTGCCTTTTGAATGCAGCAATGGCAGGGCCTACAAATGTAGTCCAATCACATTCCGAATGTGTTTGATTGGTGAGAGATCAGGAGTGAAAAACATCTGTACACCTTGAAAAGCACATTAACTGATACAAGCAGTGTATGGTCATGCATTATCCTGCTGACAAAGGGCATTGAGCACTCCCTGAAGGTAGGCGAGTGTCACTGGCCACAGCACATCATCCAATCATTGGGCTGTCATAGTGTCCTGAATACAAACTAGAGGTAATCCGGAATCGTATGGAATTATGCCACAAACCATGACACTGCACTGTCACATGGTGGGGCATTCCACAATTGGGCCAGATTGGACCTGTTTCCACATCGACATCACATTCCTAAGCGGCAACTCTCATTGGAGGAACAGAAGCACAACTCATCTGAGAACACGACTGTGTGCCACTCCGTTGTCCACATCACTTGAGCCTGGCACCATTGCAGACGTTGGTGTCTATAATGTGGAGTCAATGGCAATGGCAGTCTTCTTAATGGATGCAACGAGTGCAGGCCACTAGCCACCAATCAATGGCAAATGGTTCTGGTCAATATGGGAACACCCAGGGTGTCTTGAACATGCTGCAGAATGAAGGTGAAGTGGCCTGCAAGTGCTCCACTGCGTGTTGGTGGATGCATCAATCCATGTGTGCTGACGTCACTCTGGCTGCACCTGCACCCCTCGAACTTGCCACATTTCCTTGTTCCAACCCTTGTAGCAACAGCCAGTACACTGTATAAGCATCCAGGTGTAAGTCAGCTGAGATCTGTCATATGGACCAACCTGTCCTTTTCAGTCTGATCACCATGTCCCTTGTAAAATACTTTGTCTGCTGGAATTGCCTCTGTTGACAACAGCCTGGCATTCTCTGATATTATATGCATCCTTTTAGACAAGAATATATTTTCTACGATGATTTCCCTAGCAGAAATAATGCCACAAAAATTGAATATTCTGCAGGTTCCTTCCCTTATATCTTCTTTGGCGTGTGCTGGAGAGCTGTGCGTTTCACATCATTTGCATAACTCAGTGATGTGCGTCTACCATGAAATTTGCATAATTTTCGTGCCACTCCTTCTTCGTGCTCCATTTTCAGTGTTCGGTAGTGTAAAAAGGAAAGAATGATTTCTTCTTTTATGCACTTATGGAGTTACATTTCAACTACACTCACGTTTGTGAAAATTGCAACACCATGAAGGACTTACGCGAGTGAGCTGAAATTTTCAGGAAATGCAAAGTAGCGCATGATATGCAAATGATTAGAATTGCAAATCCGTAGCGCATGCGTATGCTGAGCAGCGCCCTCTGAACGGCTGATGGATCCGAATAAATAGACGGCTGTAGCGAGGCGTGTATGGTTATCGGTGGTTATCTGCTAGTGGTAAACGTTAACTCAATCTGTACTTATGCCTCGTCGACTAAAGAGAGCGAGATTTGAACAACTTACAGAGTTTGAACGAGGGAGAATCATCGGCCTTCGTGAAGCTGGATTGTCGTATCGTGCAGTAGCCTCTCGTGTGCAGCGTAACAGCAGCACAGTGATGCGCGTTTGGAAGCAGTGGACGGACGAGTGTCGGACAACTCGGAAATCCGGGAGTGGACCCCGAAATGTGACGTCAGCTCGCGATGATAGACACCTGGTCCGCATGGCGCGGACGGACCGTACAGCTTCCTCTAGACAATTGGCAGCACTGTGGTCAATAGCTACAGGTGTTTCATTGTGTGCTTCATCAATTCGTAGACGTCTGCTGCAGTGTGGACTGCGCGCACGGACTCCTTTATACAGGATCCCCCTAACGCACGACCATCGCCGCCTGCGGCTACAATGGGCCAATCAGCATAGAGACTGGCGTGCTGATTGGCAGCATGTCGTGTTTTCTGACGAATCCCGCTTTAATTTGTGGTACCATGATGGCCGCATTCGTGTCAGACGCTATGCCGGTGAACGCCACCTTCCGGAGTGCATTATCGAACGCCACAGTGGACGAACACCCGGAGTTATGGTCTGGGGCGCCATAGCATATCATAGACGATCTCAATTGCTACGAATTGTGGGCAATCTGAACAGCAACCGGTATATCCGTGAAGTTCTACAGCCCGAAGCTGTTCCCTTCCTTCAAAGCTTGCCAGGCGCTGTATTTCAACAGGACAATGCCCGCCCTCATACTGCTCGGATTGTTAAATCCTTCTTTGCAGTGCAGCAGGTACAGCTTCATCCTTGGCCTGCGTGTTCCCCGGATATGTCGCCAATTGAACATGTGTGGGATGTCATTGGTCGGCATCTTGCTCGTGATCCTCGTCCTGTTGCGTCTGCAGACGAACTTTGGGTACGCGTACAAACGATATGGAATGCTCTTCCTCAGTCAGACATTCAAACTTTGTTTGACTCCATGCCATGTCGTGTAGCTGCACTTATTGCGGCGCGTGGTGGCCACACAAAATACTGATTCTGATCTCTTGTTCTTGTTTGTTTGCTTTGAACATTTAATCATTTATTTGTACCACTACCACTCAACTGTGTATTAAATTGCATTCAATTATGACGATTCCTTCTTGGTGTTGCAATTTTCACAAACGTGAGTGTATGATACTGGTTAGAGTTTTCTTTATACCCACTTTCTTTTATGCCTCAGCACAAATGAGCCTATCTATTGAAATTATTTTTTCAGTTACCATGACATCACTATACAGATACAAATCAGTATTATCTTAAAGAATTTAAAATATAAAATTATTGCAAGAATTTACATTAAAATTATAACAAATAATGTTATTTATTAAATTACTTATAAAACTTACTTTAAGGAGCTTGCCTTTCATTTCAGAAATGCCATGCAGTTTTTTGAGTCGTATCTCATATGGTTGACCTATTAAAAAAATTAAATTTTATTATAACAACGATATGCATACATTTATTTCTATTTAAAACAAAAGAAATGTACTCTTTTTTAATTTTAAAAAACCGTATGGAGGAAAGAGAAATTTGAGTTGGATTTCACATGGCTAATCTACCTAAAAAATTCTTTAAAAACCTGTTACAACAAAGATATGCTGGCATTTAAAAACCTCTAAGTATTTTTTACAAAAATTTTAAAATTCTGTGGAGCAATAACATATTTAAATATAACAAATAAAACAGCGTTTTCTGCCACAAAAAGAAAGGTACAAATAATCCTATTATGCAGATCTTGGCTTCTAATATCCCTTAAAATACTTTACAGTTTCACAAAGATAAAATTCTTTTTCAGTGATTTAAAAGCTTATAACTCTAAAAAAAGTTATCCTTTTCATTTTACAAGCTAAAAACTCTTTTCCATGTTGGTCAAATTTATAAAAAAATACACATAAAGCAGCACTTTCCCAACAGAGTTATATTATGTATTTCAGTTGCCATACTGGCATATTTTATCTTATATCTTTCCTCATGCCTCTTGTTTTATACTAAACAAAATGGAACAATCACAAATAGCAACAAGAAAACATTTTCTAATTTTATGATAAAATTCTTCAAAAACTCATTATGGGGGAAAAACAAAGCCTATGTTATTTTTCCCTTTTTGTGAATAAACTTTCAACAATTTTGTAGCAGTCCACTGGTTTTAATCTCAGGATGAGATAGCAAGAAATTTCACTTCACAAAACTGAACAAATATTCACTTCTGCCGCCATAAATAAATGAATTGTACAGCTCTTATGAAAGGAATGTATGGTCCAAAAAATGATATTTATGTTCGGACTCCAATTCTTCTTGGCATGAACAAAGGCCATTCCAGTTTCGAGTCACATTTCAATTTCTTGAGGTGACTATTCAAACATGATCTTTCTTCAGGAAGAATATTTCTTAAAGTAACAGGATAACCACCTGTAATATCTTGGAAAATTCAAAATTATTGACAAAAGAAGCAATTATTTAGGCGAAAAACATAGTTACATGTGCCACAGCTAAAGATAATTAATGCCAAGAAAGAAGTAAAATCAAACTGACAAACCCTGGCATCTAGAAATGCAAAAAAATTATAAAAGCATCAAGTCGTAACAGTTTAACAGAGAGTACCCATAAATTTATATAAAAAATATATACAGCACATAAAATGTGTAAGATATTGTTAAAAAAATAATGAAAGTTAAAAGTCAGTGTTGCAAATTTAAAATACTTAATTTGGTCTACACAATCTTGTTTTAAATTGTACATAACTCTGATTTGTTTTAAAACCTTTGCCATATTCTATGTTGACAAAAAATTTATAAAAATCAGACTTTCAAAACAGTTTACTCAGACGAAAGCATAAATAACCCAAATACTTTCAGCAAACATTAACTGAAGAAGCAAAATAATTACAAGATAAAAACTGAACACAAATACTAAAATATTAGGTGATCACATAATGCAAATACAGTTTACAATGAAGATATATCAACAATAAAATTTTTTATCTTCTTTAAATATATATTTAATATAAAAATACTATTCAATATCATAATTTATTGATGTATTATTATAGACTATGATAATTTTAAATGGTTAATTTTGCAATAAATACATATTCTAAGAAAACCAATGAATAATGATTTGGCTACACTTTTTATACATTTAAAAATTTTATTAAGAAGTTGAATTTTGTTTATTATGGCAATAATTTGCTTGAAAAAAATGTTCATTTTAAAATTAAAGTGCGATTTAATTAAAAAATGATTATATCTCCTTTTTTATAAAATTTTATATGTGTAAAAAAGTAGAAAGCAAAGCACGAGACCAAAAACTCTTACAAATCTTTTTCTATTATTATTCATTTCATGTTTCCTTCATACATCTTAAGAAAGCAAAAATTTGGTCAGAAAACTTCTGCAGTTACAATAACAAAGTTAAAAAAAAAAATAGATACCTTGATTTAAATAAGTTAAAGTTTCTTCCCCAACTTTTGTGCCCAATGATGTAGCTGCAGCAAGAACATACTGGAAATCAGATTTCACAAAATGAGGCTCTTTCATAGTAAATCCCGGCTGTAAGCTACACTGTGACAATGATCGACTAAGTGTAGGAGCACTGATGATATTAGGATAAGAATTTCCTTCAATAGCAAGTGCATCAGTTAGACTGGCCTCGTCACTGAAGACAGATTTTTCATATAAATTAATAAACTGTAAAGAAAATTATAAAAAGGAAAAGCAAACAGTACCTGATATTCACCATGCATAAATACACTGCTGGACAATCGCTAAGCATGAAAAAACACTGTCAGCCATAGCAATCACATAAAATAATTAGAATTACAAAATTTAGAATAAGTGCAAAGAAAAAATAAATAGTACTTTAATTTTACTACGTATAAATACATTGGTGGGCAATCACTATGAACGAGCAACACTATCAACTAAGAACAAACAACTATAGAAACCACAAAATGAAAGGAAGCAAAATGTGGACAATTTAGAATAAGCACAGGATACAAGAAGAAGAAATGTGCAAATTTTCATTTTTTTTTTTTTTTT
>KK115172.1:669215-682768 GCA_000611955.2 Stegodyphus mimosarum
TTTTTTTTTTTTTTTGCCTGTTCATCATGTGATAGCATTGATTAAAGATTTAAAAGATTAGATCTTTGAAAAGAACTGGCAGTTTACCAAGTAAAAGTTTGACAGCAAAGATTTCATTGACAATCTTCAAAGTTTCAGTATGTCTTCTCAACATCATTTATATGGTTTTACACGATTTATCAATGGAAAGCTCGAGGAAGGGTGAAAAATAACAGATTATGGCAGAGAGTTTTACACAGCCCACAGCATTGTTTCATGGCTACTGAAAGCATTTAAAACAACTGGAACAACCTGTCAGAATCATGAGGGAGGTCATATTAGATGTACGACACCTGCATGAGACAGGTACTTTGCCCCGTCAGCAAAAAGAAACTGGCACACCACTGCTCAGCAGGTGGCAACTGAGTTTCTTACTGCCACAGGACAGAAAAGGTTCCAAAAAAACTGCAGCCAAATGTTGGAGAGAAGTGAGACTATATAACCACAGACCTATTGTGTGTGTCCCATTACCTAGGCAGTACAGTACTTCCCATTTTCAATGATGTCATGAGTACTGCAATGTGGCTGAACAGGACTGGGCTTGCATACTATTCTCAGGTGAGAACAGGTTCATTCTATCATTAGATTGTAGATATCACCTAATCTGACACGAGTGGTACTGCTTATCGTCCAGAAAACATCCAGGAAATGGGCTGATATCTGAGATGCAGTATCATGGTATGAGCTGACATCATGATCAATGGCCACATGCCCCTACACATGGTTGCAACTGGAATAAGACTGGCCAGTGATACATTGATGAAGTTCCACTGTCTCATGTTCATCTTTTTTGTGATACTTTTATTGATAAATTTCTTTTCATGAATAACAACACGTCATTGAACACTTGACATTCTGGATTGTCTAGAAGCCAAAATATTACACATCTTGTACAGCCATCATGTTCTCCAGATCTAAATCCTATTGAAAATGTTTAGGATGTTCTGGATGAGATGTTTGAGGTAACACACTGGATAAAAATATCCTCCAATGAACAAGAACACTTCATTCATGCACGGACAGAGGAATGAGATCAATTGCCTTAATAACAGCTGGATAATGTTGTGCAAAGCACGACACAATGTACAGAAAATTGCATCATACTCCACATTGGACACATCCCATAGCAACACCTTTGTTGCATAACACTCCACATAGGACATATCCCATAACTTCTCAAAGGTGCCTGCTTTTTGTTCATATGCAGTTTTACATTTTTGTATATATTTGAATTTTAAACATTTCTAAAAAATTCTTTACATTTTTCTACAGTACCAAAAGAAACTTTTTTACTTTTGGATGTTTTAAACCTTCTGCAATTTCTTGAACAATAAAATAAATGTCTTTCATTCTAATATCTGCAGTGAGGCAGCAATATTTTATTCTGTTTAGCCTCCACCCCTGCTTAATTTTACGCTGCATTTCAATTTGAGATCCATCCTTAGCAACTATCCAGCAGAATACATTATATGATAAATAAATGGTATTATTAAAAATAATATTTTACAAAAAATTAAAAATATTCTGTATTTAAAATATTCGATGAAATTACTACAAAAATTACATGAGCTAGATTTTCTTTTCCCCAAAAAAATTGTATTATCATGCCAAAATTACTGTACATGCAAAAATTATGTGTTTACTGATCATGCAAAAATTATGTGTTTTATGGCACAGTTTTCAAATTAAAACTTTGACTTGAATAAATAAATAAATACATAAATAATACAAAATAATAACATTGGCATTCTGAATAATTTTTATTGCAGTTTAACATCTCTGAACAAAGTTTACATAAATGAAAAAAAAAATGAAAATAGAAAAGCAGTCTCACTTTTGACACAATAATAATACAAAATGATAAAACTAAATCTTTACTGTTAAAAATTAAATCTCAATTACAAAAAATTAACTTTGAAAATGGCAGCATTTTTTTAAAACATAAAATGTTATAAATACGAAACTGTCTAAATATTAAGAAGCGTACTGTTATTTATAGCACGGCACAAAGAAAAGAAATAATACAGATTATTATAATATACATATTACTACAAAGCTTTATTATGACCAATAGATTTTATTTTTGATGCAGACCATAGCATTATGCAAAATTAGTTAGAAACATATTTTATTTATTACAATAATGATATAAAATAACAGTTGCAACAAAGTATTATTAAAAAATACAGATAAAATATTTTTTTAAATGATTCACCATGTTAAACTGATGAAGCACTTTTATGATTTATGACTGATGATACAATTTTAATAAAAATTAAATATATGAGGTCTCATGATTGGCAAGAGAGTTTTATTTTTATTTATAGCAGATAACAGCCACTAAATTAAAATAATTCTTTTATGTATTAATATTAGCCTTTTTTTATACAGTTATCATGCCTAATGATATGCAGCTCCAAATTTAAGTAATCCTTGCCTTTATAGAAATAAATGAAATTTATGATGTAAAATCATGACAGATATAAAACTTTCTCTCCAACACAAAAAAATCTTTAGTAAAGCATTATGTATTAATATTAGCCTTTTTTTTACAGTTATCATGACTAATGATATGCAGCTCCAAATTTAAGTAATCCTTGCCTTTATAGAAATAAATGAAATTTATGATGTAAAATCATGACAGATATAAAACTTTCTCTCCAACACAAAAAAATCTTTAGTAAAGCATTCATATGAGAGGACTACTTCTGCTTGAATTTCCAAGATAGTATGAAAAAGATTCAGGTACATTATGTTTCGTGCTTAAATTGAGGATCCAGGAAGAAGATCCTTCTTCAGTTACGGCTATTCAAAGTTATTAAATAAATAAAGTTGTTTCATAATTTATTATGAATTATGACCAAATGCTCTGCAGGTTAACATAAAAATTTGATTCTAAATTTAGATTTTATTCCCTTATTTCTGAAAAGGCCCAATTATTTAGTTAATAACTTTTGCTAGTTAAATAAACACACAATATAAAGATTGCTTTATATTGTATAATTCTTGCTTGCATTAGTAAGAACTGCAGGCATAGAAAGGTTGCCAATATAAGTATTTTATTTTAAAATACTCAGTATGTATAATATTAAAAGGAGGAAGTATGATTAAAATGTCATTAAAGTTGACTTCATAGAGATGGATTAGTTCTTAATATACGTAATATCAGAAAATTACACAAATTTGTCAAAGATGTTTTAATGTAGGTAAATGGAAAGAAAGAATGTGCAGGAAAAAAGTTCACAAAAAATTGTAAAATTCACAAACCTGTTAAAAGAAAGCATCTATATTGTTATTTATGTCACTGAAGAAAATAGAGTAAGAACAAAATGTGAATATGCAGATTTGCAAATAAACATCATCGCAGTATTGAAGAAAGGTAATTTAAGGCACACTAATTTATTAAACCATTGAGGGGCTATCAATCTAAGGGAAGAAATGCTTTCATGGAAAATTCTCTAAAAGAAACTTGCTCATATTTATGTTACATGTGGAAAACAGCATGAAAACTGCTGGTCATTGAAAACTGAAACCAATTTGAAATATCACTGCTCAGAAGTCCTATGTACTCGGCTACTAATGGACACCCAGCTAATGAAAGAATAACAAATACTGCACAATAATATTTCTTTTATTATTTCCGAAAGAATCTGAAATACAATGAAAATGTTAAATTTCTTCATAATGTTCTGAAAAAATAAGAAGTTTGCTTTAAATATGAAATAAGTTTACTAGCAATAAGTTTCAAAATATGAATCATAAAAAACCAAAGTAGATTTCATGATGAAAGCATTGACAAATACTGTATTTACTCACATTATTCTTCCCATCTCATAGTTTTTTTTTTCAGCATATGATTTAGAAACTTTATAGTAACAAAGTAAAATGTACACAGAAATAGAAATATATTTTATGTAAGCAAAAAGAGTAAGTAAGGTGAGTAAGTTAGTAAGTCCTTTGCAATACATAATATACATTGTGTTTTTATGTGCAATTTTGAATTGTACATATGTTTATCACTTAAGCCATTTCTTTAAAAACAGTAGACACTGCATAATTTTCTTCTCCTGGTTTTCAAGTAGTAATATTAATAGGAAAAAGGGAAAATATGTGAGTACATACTCCAAATGCAGCATAAAAAAGAAAACATATGTTGTAGATTTCACACCAAAATCATCAATAAAAAAATTTATGAAAGTAACAGATTACTCAATTTCACTTTCTGAAAAAAGTAATTTTGCAGTTAAGCATGCATAACAATCTAAGTTATTTTAGATACAAATCAGAATTTGAGGCTATAAGTCTACAGAGAAAACAGTAAAAATTTAGATTTTGATTTTGGTGTGGTATCAATGTCATATTGTTTAAATAAAAAATTATAAACAATACCTCATACAATTTTCTCCCTTATTTAGCTCACCATCATGCTTGCGACATGGTTTTTTAACAACTTTGGCTGGTTTGGGAGTTACATTAGATAATGAGAAGTTCCATGAACTCAGATTTTGCTCAGATCTAGCCTTTTCTTTATTTAATGATTTATCAAAAGAGCTTGTTAAAGAATAATGATCTCTAGATAAAATAAAAGGTCAAATTTTATCATACAAAGCTAATATTTATATTAAAGAAAACTGATTAAATACCATAACATAAAAAAATGAGAAGCAGATAAGATACAAGTATACTAAATAATAGGTACAGGTTGAAGTGGACAGGACATCATTTCACCATTGGTTGTACAAGTCCCACCACAATAACTGAGCAGTTCCAGCCTTTTTTTAGAAAGAACACCTTGGAGGACAGTCTCAGTGTCTTCCACCCCTCTTCCCCACAAAGAACCACTTGAAAGGACTTTTGACTCACTGTGTATTTAGAATGTCCCTTGCCGCAGACACTGTATGCTTACAAATATCCATGTCTTCTCTGGGATTCAAATCTGGGTCCATCGGTATGACAGTCAACATTGCTAACCATTATACCATTTGGGCTGCTTATATTAAACAATATCAGGGCTATTTCTTTGGCTACAGTAACTTTTGTGATGATTTAGATATGGAGATTTTCATGCTGCAAAAGTTAAGTTTGGTAGTGCCCTGCATAATGTTTTGTAAATAGCTTTGAAGTAACCACTTCATTTTGGGGAGAAAACATTACCGATATTAACTTCTCGAATCAAGAGTAAATATATCACATGGCTACTGCAAATGAGATCCCACTACTCTCAAAAAAATTCCCTACTCCCTTTCAATATTGCACTTTCACAGCATGTTTTCCTTATTAATGCATAATTTAATTATGTGGGAATAAAGCTGTTAAAAGATGGTTGGAGACTGTCTGAAAGGTTCCATGATTATAAGCATAGCAGATAGCTTCTGTTTTGCTATTTCATGAATTCCAGAAAATGCATGAGATTTAAATAGCAAAGCAAAAGCTGTACAACAGAATTTCAGACATTTTTTGACAAATTATAGCCAACAGAAGTTTCTAATATTGGTTAATGTGAAAATAAAAATGCTTAGTTTTCAAACTGGTGTTCTGGCATTTAAACACAACTCATAGAAAAGTTCATGCTGCTCGGAGAATTAAATTTCACATTATGTTGACCTTCACAATGAAAACACTTTCTCTTCCTTTGATAGCATATTTTGAAATACATACCCTGACATGCATACTTTGACATATATACATACTATGACTTTCAGAATGCTTCAAATAACATGGGAGATTTTTAGAAGAGCCGATATGATAATGCTTGAGCTTTTAGCTAATCAAGTATTGGGTGAGGCCAGCTCTGGGCTGATAGCTATTGATAATCATCCTCAATACAAAATTTGTGATACATTATATATATCTTTGCCTTCCCAAATGAATGGTAATTACCAACAAAAAAATATCAGTAACCTAACCTAACAATTTCACCTCTTTTACAATCTTCCAAAGCTAGCAATAGATTTTTTTATTACCGCTTTTATTATCTTACTGTACTTCAACAGATATGTATTGAAAAACATTCCAATATATCTGGGATATTTTTTTTTCATAGATCAGAAATTATCAAACTTCTTCAGATAAATTTTTAGCTTTTACTCTATCCCTTCTTCATAAAATTTTAACAATTCTTTTTTAACCAGAACATTCTAACTCTCTGAAGTCTTAATCATTTATTAAATAGATGAATCAATAAATCATAATTTGAATATAACCATGGTGAACGTTTAAAGTTGAAAATAAGTCAAAAAGAAGAAAAATAATGATCTCTATGTGAAAGACACATAACAGCATGGCATATTCTCATATTCTAAACGATTAATTTTCTGTACAGACTAATATTAGATGAGATTGAGTGTTATCCTGAAGAAGCATGATATCCTGATTCAGATCAATTCTTGCCTACATCCACAGTTTTTCACTCATCTGTTATATGTTCTTCCCAGTTCTGTTCATCTAGATCATTCACATCTAAGGAAAGAATGCTGGAACAGCGATGATACTTTTTTTTTTTTTTTTTTTTTTGGGGGTTAGAAATTATTTTTATCAAAAGAATGAACATGATGTCTTAATTATTGCATAAGGCCACTCAGCATTGATCAAAATACACTTTCATTCCATTTTGTGATGTAGCACCAACTTAAAAAGCTTCTTTGTTTTATTAACGAAATATAAAGTAACAAAACCCTAACGAAGAGAGAGTGATGTGTGTGATTTTTTCCTGCTATTTGGAGATCTGATTTAAAAACCTCTGTACACTCAACAGAACTAATGGATAAATACGGGTTATTTTGATTTAATTTGAAGCCTTAGATTATCTGAATATTATTTGGGAAACCAGCAGTTCACAGACTAATCCTCAGATGGAAAGGAGAGTTGCTTGATTTCAGGTTTCCGTTTCATTGCATAGACTTTCCTATATTCTGACTGATATCATAAAAATTTTGTTTGAAATATTCAGTGATAAGTAAAATGATCAGCATGTGCCATACATAAGCTGATTTGATGAAAAGTACCTATGAGTACTGGTTTAACGAAAAGTACATAGTCAATACTTAGCATGTGCAGATACACACTTACTTTCAGGCAAAAGTAAATCTCACTTTCCGACAAAAACATTTACAATTTTATGGCATCCAAATCCACTTCAGCAAAAGATATTTTTCATTAGCTTCTCAAGATAGCTGTTACACACATATGTTCTCAAGATAACTGCTCAAAACCTATTTCACATGCTATAATGACAAAGCACAGGTACTGAAGGAACCACTTCTGCCAATCAAGGTTTGTTCCACAACAACACTAGCAATTTTATTTGTTGATTGTATCTTTTTCTCCAAAAATTTCATAAAAAGTCATGAAATCAGTCAAACTTGCAATACTTGAAACTGGCTATCAGAAAGCATTAATGTACTTCTTCACAAAAGAAATATATAAGTAGCATCGTACACAACTCTTGGACAGTATAGTAGTTCGTACTATAGCATAAATGTGAAAAAGTCTTTTGATATCACAGCAACATTCCTAGTCCTACTGCACACCAGTTTAAGAATTCATAACCCAGAAATGGATCCCAGCTATGCTAGGATCATTTTACTAGACAGGATCTTTCTTCAAGGCATTTGTGAACGTGTTCTCTTAGTAAGATGGGTCCATAGGATCACTGATTTTTGACAATGCAAGTTATTCAAGACAATGCACTAACTAGTCAATAATAAGTGCTAAAAGAGATATTCTCCCATTACTTCGAAAAATGGCAGAAGTGCTGAAGCTAACATTCACTTTTCAACAGATGTTACTTTGATGGTTACCAGGTTATAATTGTTTTGCATTTCAAATAAGTCTGCCTTACAGACACTTCTATGAAGTTTATGAACAAAAGGTTAAATTTATTAATATGAAACCTCTGCCAGATCTCACTTCAATGAATCAATCAGTCCTATTTCTTCAAATTAGTAATCATTATTATTAACTGCCAAATCCAACTTCAAACCATTCTACTCTTCAAAATTAGCAGTCACTGTACAGACTATAACTTAGTTCAAATGATAAATTTGCAGAATGCTGGAACAACAATCTTAACCCTTGATCTCTGAATATTTTTTTGTAATGCCTAGCATATTATTCATAATTCTTTAAGAAAGTATATATATGTGTGCGTGTGTGCATCTTGAAATACATTCAAGAAATTAAGGCAATATATTAAGATTATATAAATCCGGGCATAAAGCAGGAAAGGCATTTTGGCATTAAAATAAAAAAAACCACCTCTTTTTCATCACAGTTTTGTAAAATTTGGGTTTTCTCAGTGACACCCCATGCTGCACAAGTTTAGTATCATCATTACAGTCAAATTAACAGCCAAAATGTAACAGAAAATAACATATCTTTCTGAATAGCAGCACCCTGTAAGAATATGATTATAAAAAGACAATCCTCATAAAGCATGCATATAACAGAAAAATTAAAGTTACTCTCTGATTATCTGTCCAACCCTAACAAGAATCACTGGGCAAAGCACCGTTTCCAAAGCAGGCAAACCAGAATTTTATGAAAATGTATTTATCTGGTGACCCACTAATGATTGGACATGTATTATGCCAGCTCAGGCCTTGTAACTATTTAGAAGGTATTGGTAATGTGGAAGTTTTGAAATCTGAGGGTTATGCTTCTGGTTCATATTTGTTGTGATTAGTGCTTGTCCCCCCCCTTCTGGCAATGAATTCTAATTCCACTGTGAAATCTGCCTGCAAATGAAAAAGAAAAAGGTAGTAGTAAAGGAGTGTAGGAATATGTATTCCTTTATTTATCAACTATTACTTATTTCATTTATTTAATCATCATTATTATTCAATGTTTTACTGTATCTGTAAAAATTACTACCAAAGTTTGAGCGTGAACATTCACCATTAGCCAAATCACACGTGACTTTACCCTTATGTTCATTTCCAATATGCTGGCCTGCAACATGTGACTTCAATCCTTTAAATGAATTTTCAAGATTATTTCTAAATTTATGGAAATTATGAAAGTGAAAACTTTGCCATCAGCTGATTCACATCACATGACTTACAAATTGCACATTTCAACATTCTGCACATCTAAAAGACTGTTTAAATAGTGTATATATGAATTAGAGACTGAATTTCAAGACATTAAGATCACAGTGCTTAATTCACTCGCAGATGAGAACTTCGTGAATTTACAAACTTAGCTTTGAACTCTTGATTTTGCCAAAATAACAGCGTCGCCTCCGGGTGTAAGGTGCAATTGCACCATAATTAAAAAAAGTACCATGATTGGCCTTAGGGCAATAAACTAAATTGATTAGTAAAAACTCACAGTAGTTGAAGCTAGTAGCAAAGTGATGATCCATGAAGTTAATTGTGCAATTATCTGATGTCTTTCAAAGATAAAACATGTCAATGTGTACATGAAGAGTAGTACAAAGTTGCTCTGCTATGTGAAAAATTCTATAAATCTCCAATTTTTTAAAAAATTAAAACAGATTTCTGTGCACAAGGGCAGAAGACTAAGGAAAAAAGTTGTCTTTCATAATGACTGTTTGTTGTATTTTTAACTTAGTTAATTTGTTGCTGTTTTGTGTAATTTTGAGTATTTTGTTGTGGATGTTTATTTAATTATAGTCAATTTTAGTGAGCTACTACTTTTTAAAATGAATTTTTAATTTTAAAATGACTTTTTCATGTGTTATGTTGACAAAAAATTAGACACCAATGACTGACAACTTTGTCGAAATGTTGGGAGGGTAATCAGAAAATACCAAACTTGTTTTTCATAAAAATGCTTTTAAAAAACAAAAAGGAAAATTTTTTTTTCAGGTACTCATGAAACGGGAAATGAAAAAATGATGAAAACGTTTTCAAAAAGCATAGATATCACTTCAAGAAGTACTTCATAATCTTTTATTGTTTTTCAAACAAAGAAAAGTGAAAGCACAATATTTTTTTAAAATCAAAGAAATATTTTTTATTTAGGTATCTCTCAAGAAGCATAAGACAAAAAGCACAGAGCATTCTTAAAAAACTAAAAAGAATTTTTAAAAATCTAAGTCATAAAATAAAGAATATTGTGTTATACCTGTTGAAATCCTCTTCCTTATTCATTTTGATAACTTGTATTGCTGACAAAGCATCACTGTAAAAAGTAATACTACCTTATTTAAAAAATATAAACTTCTTTTATTACGTAACATCCCCTTTCTCTTTTCATTTCTTTAAAGATTAGAAAAATTTTAAATAATACTAAAATAATAATAATAATAATAACAATTAGCATATACATTTAAAAGTTTTTAAAAAAATAATATTGATGATAAGCATATTTAACTTTCTGAGTGCCACAGATTTTGGGATCTGCTTATGAAGACCCGAGCTGAAACTTAATGGTTAAACTTAATGGTATTGTACAAATTTAATGGTTAAATTTGTACAACTTATTTAGTCTCTGTTTTCATAAACTTCAATTAATTCAGGTGATACTTACACCATTATAGAAAGTAAGAAGGCAAAATATTTTAAATTATAAAGTAATATATACCAAGAGATTTAGAAAAAAAAAAAAAAACACTCATGCCTGAGTAAAGACAGGCATGCCACTCAGGTGGTTAAAAAGTTGCTCAGGAACAGTGGCATACCCTTTCAAGGGAACATCTATAGCCCGCAAGGGAGAACATCTGTTCCTGGTCACATCCTCCGGGGGGGGGCAAATTGTTATTGCAAAATTTTAGAATTAACCGTTTTTCATTCTTGGCAAACATAAGGGCATGCGAAATCTTCATTTGCCCCTGGTACTGAAAAGCCTGGTTACAACTCTGCTCAGGAAAAGATTTCATAAAAACATATTTTTAATTAACATTTCAATATGTAAGCATTTAAAACGTTACTACTGTTCTCAACATGTTCCTGCTCAATTTCATTCTTCTTCAATTTGCTTCTGTAAAACTCAGACAAAGGAGGAAGGGAAAAAAAAAGTGTCGCAGGAAAAATGACACTTTTTAAATTTTCTTTTTTCTTGTATAAATTAGAACATCTATTTCATTTTTCTTTTTAATCTTCAGTAGGTGGCACTCACTTCCATATGCAGTTTCAAGCATTATAAAATGAGAGGCCTCCTTTTAAATGCATTTTATTTTTTTAATTAACTTTTTAACTTAATTTTTGAAGCAATTATTTCATATATTATACTAAATATAAATCGCAAACCCTACATTAATATATAAATAATATATATGGTTAAATTTCTCATTAATTTTTCTTCTTGTTTTAAGAGGACTAAGTGGGAAGAAATCACACAAGAAGAGAGGCAAGGTAAAAAAAAGGATAGCCTGTTGATTTCTTTTCCTGCACACACACACACACCCCAAAAAAAATTATCTCCTTTTTAAAGTGCCTACTGCATTTAGTTCCAAAACTGGCAGACTTAAATACCAAATCTGTATTGTGCAAATTTCAAAAGTTGTCAAAGGCTTCTGCAATGGCTGCTTTAACAACAAGATGGTTTGGAATATATTGCCAAACAATTTTTCAAGCATTGCAAAACATTTTACTCATCTAAATACAATTTGTGTAATTTTTGAAAACTGAATGATTTTTAACGAATAGATAGTTTGGTATTCACTGTTAAGGCGACCATGAATCCTTTCAATATGTGCAAAGTATTCAGCCTTAGGGTTATTTGCCTAAGAAGAAAGATGCTTAATGAAGAATATTTTAATATAAATTGGTTCATATTCACATTACACACAGGAAAAACCAAGGAAACTCCCACGCAGAGTCTGTGCACTGGGATTTGTTTCAAATCAGATGCTTTACAAAGAAGTACCCACACAAGTATTATCTAACTATCAAGACAAGTGCTATCTCATTTACAGACATATGCTTTATGCTCAATAATGCTTTCCTTTTGAAAAGAAACAAACTAGAAATCTCATATTTTTCATTTTGATTTATTAATAAAGTACTTCCATATTCAAGCAGCCACCACACTTAATTGCCAACAGTGGCTAACTTATCATCCAATCTGTAATGTCCAAATTTTAAATATCACCAAAGGCTTATGTAGGGCAGCTCTGACAAGGATGTACCAAAAAAACCTGTTCTAAAAAATCATAGTGTTGAATAATTATCCTAATTATACTGGAATGAGTAAAATGTTTAACAATATTTCCATAAAAACCTGTTTGACAGTAACTACCTCCCATGTTCAATTTTTTTAATCTCTACAAAGCATTCAGCATTAAGGGTTACATATTAAAAGTTAATTTGCTATGAATTATTTTTAATTCTTTAATACCCACCAGCAGCTGAGCGATAAAATCGCTGAACATTGGTAGTTTGACCCACTTGGAATCCCAACGAGTGGACTATATTCTTAACAGCTTTAACAAGCTCTGATGACTCAGCTTAAAAAAATCACCATTGCTGCCACCATCTCAAAATTTTCGACTGTGCTTGTAGTTTTCCTAAATTTCAGAAAATGAAACTACAATGCACTTTCATTATTTATATTGTATATGTATCACATTATTTTTTTTACTCTTTTATATGTTGCATGTTTTGCTGTATCCTTGATAGTTTTCTAAAGTCTCAAAACATTTAAGCCTCTTTCCCATATAAATTAATGGTATACCTTCTTTACAACATTTCAAATCCCTCACTAGAATGCGCAACTTTCACAATGTAGAAAAACTTGTATTAATCATAAGACCTTGAAATTTCTGAAGTTATTTATACTAGCAAAAGATGACAGCAAAAAATTAAATATTTCCCAAACCGTTTGGAATAAGTAATTTTCTTTACACATTTACACTGTTGGTGGCCTGATGCTACTTTTGTCTAATAAAATTAAACTTTCTAACATAAAGAGATAATACAGAAACTAACATAAATTACCTCATATCAAATGTGGTGGTGGTTGAGCCACCTAAGCCAGATAAACTAGTATCCAGATCAGAAGCTAAGAGATCAAGATCTTCTATATTCCACAAAGGTTCCATACTTGTATGATGGCAATAAAGAAATATTTGTTACCTACAAGTATAAAGCAGAAATTATTATGTTATGTTAATAAGATGTAATTTTAAAATAATAGAAGGGGAAATTTGTTCATTGAATCTACTTTTTTAAATTAATTATTTGTCATAATTTATAAATGAAAATAAGGTACTTATATATTATCATGTAAACTGTGAAAGTCGAATCATATGATTTAGGGACATTCCATCAAAGTTGCACCAATCATTTCTATGAAATTCTCAAGGAACTGACACCTCTTTATTGCCACCCAAAGGGGATAGTGGTTAATGATTATGACTGCCATACCAAAGGGCCTGGGTTCAAATCCTGGAGAAGGCATGGATGTTTGTAAATGTATAATGTCTTTGCGACATGAGGGCGTTCTAAATATATCGTAAGTTGAAAGTCTTCCCATGTAGTTTGGTGATAGGTGGAAGACTCTCAAATCCATCCCCCAAAGTGTGTCTCTACCAAAATGGGGGGGGGGGG
>KK115172.1:682786-703587 GCA_000611955.2 Stegodyphus mimosarum
CCCCCAAAGTTCTCTACCAAAATGGGGGGGGGGGGAACTGGGCAAAATCATACTGTCCCTACTGGGTGCTCAAGGCTGTTGACAATGACAGATGTAACCTTGTACTCCTTGCCATGATAAATTCTGTGGGCTTGTTCTGATGATGAGGCCAGACAACTAAGATTAGTCATGACACAATCTCTTTATTTAACAAACAATCATTTTGTAAAAATGCTTTTGTCAATTTTAATTACTTTGCTAGATTCCCCAATTTCACCTGAAGTGCTGTTTAGAATGCTATAAGTGAAACTTTCTGCAGGTAACTGCACCAATCTGTTAATCATTGATGGTGGTTCCATGTTGTGTTCATTATACACACTTTTTTGGTGGTAGAATCCCATAACTTGAAAATAATTGAGTGCTCACTGTTCTTTAGAGGACAGA
The DNA here is from genome assembly GCA_000611955.2 of Stegodyphus mimosarum. Classification (NCBI taxonomy): domain Eukaryota; kingdom Metazoa; phylum Arthropoda; class Arachnida; order Araneae; family Eresidae; genus Stegodyphus; species Stegodyphus mimosarum. The sequence continues at coordinate 683,210 of KK115172.1, forward strand.
TTCCCAAATATTAATTTTTTTTCTCCAAAATTCATGAACAAACACAGCAGTAACAATTAACTTATATCCTAGTTCATAAAAAAATAAAAAAAAAACGTGGCTTGATGAGAGTCAATTAAGATTACATCAAACAAAAGCACAGATGTTATGAACATGTGTTACGTTTATCCACAACTGGTGCTAAATCACATTGCCTGGTGACAGTATCATGGTCTGCAGGATAATACGCAAGTATGGAAAATAAAATCATTAATTAATTTTAAAAATATGTTCCTCTGGTTATTCTAGTGAATTTAATTCTTTATTATAGAATGAATATTATTCTGATGATTTAACTCTAAAACTATTCTGATAATTATAGGAGGGTACAATGGTAGATCCATCTGCTCATGGCACATATCAACAAAAGCATTATGCAAGTAGTCTATTAAATAATAAAAGCAGAGGTGAAATTCGGATAATTTAACCTAAATAAATAAAAATTATACTATCTAAACAGTAATAAACCATATAAATAAATATCAGAATTTAATAATAGCAACCTCATGTCAAATTAAAAAATTTTTAAGAAATATTTCTCCTGAACTGGTGCAAATCAGCTAAAAGAACCCCTAAGTAAAGGTCATTTTTCAGATAGCCTCTGTTTTATAGCAATATCAACTGCACTGCTTTTGTTGAACAGTTCCCTATATCTCCTCTGTATGATTACTGTGGTTACAGATATCACTTTTTATCCTACTATGCCTTGGATCCATGGAACTTGTTTATCATTATTAGTAAACAAAGAAATTGCACTCTGTATTTCTGTTGTATTTTTTCCGCAGTTTATACTTTTTCTGTACTTAACATGAACTATTCCAGGGTAAACATAGTGGCAATAAGGATGTTATATTGAAAATTTAAAAGCACAGTTTCTCTGAATGCAATACAATACAGTGAAACCTCCTTACAACAATATTTTAGGGACCAAATAAATATATTGTTGTAGAGAGGCATATTGTTATATCCAGGGCCCACATATTTTGAGCATTTAATAAGAGTTTTTTTTTATTATTATTATTAGTTTAAGGTGCATAACATACTACTTTTAAGTCTATTTTTAGAAGAAATTAATTTGTAAAATACTAATAATAGTGGTTTAAATACTAAAAAAATAAATAAATAAGATAAATTCAGAAAATAAGCACAGAAATATTCACATACCTGAAAACACTTTTTATTGAAAATAATACAATATTTTTGTTTGTTTATTCATTTTTTTAACTGTTAAGTTCACCAATACTGTATGCATTGAGTCTAGTGCACGAAAATGTTCTTCATTTGTCGACGGAAGGCTTGAAAAAAATGTCCGTAGAGAATTCACAGATTGAAGAGCTTCCTGGGATGACAATAAGGACTGCGATGGACCTGTATTATCATCATCATCAATATCATCATCATCTTCATCATTGTTTCCTATCTCATCAGTAATTTCAGAGAGAATATCTTCATCAGTAACTCCTGCGAAAACCATAAGATCATCATCTGCTGTTAAATAGTCTTCTATACTAATTCCAAACTTTTTACCGCTTGTTTCCTCAAGTTGGGATACGGATTTTTTGATGTGCAAAACACATTCTTGATCATCTGAGAGATCATTGTCTATGGAATTTTCATCATTATCAGATTTCTTATCTTCCATAACACAAAGACCGGCCTTTTTCCAGCAATTCCGAATGGTTTTTTCTGTTACTTCCCACCAACTTCCAGCAATATTGTCACACGCTTCCTTGACATTTACAGCTTTGAAAGGGTCTTCTACTTTATTTTCAAAGTTTACAAGTATGGAGTCCACCAACCGTTTTCTGTAATATCCTTTGAAGCACTTAATTATGCCCATATCAAGAGGCTGTAAAATTGAAGTGCAATTGGCAGGGAAAAAAGCGATTTCGATATTTTGTAGCTTTGGAAATGACGTGTGAGCACCGCAGTTATCTATCAACAAAACGATTTTTTTCTTTCTCTTCTTCATTTCATTGTCTAACTTCTGTAACCATTCGGAAAAAAATTTAGACGTCATCCAAGCCTTCTTATTTGCTTTATACTCCACGGGAAGACTTTTCACGTTCTTAAAGCACCTTGGCTTCAATGATTTACCAATGACGAGAGGTTGTATTCTATGCGTTCCTGTGCTATTTGTACACAGAAGAACAGTCAGTCTCTGCTTTGATTTCTTCCCTCCATAACACTTTTCACCCTTGAATGCCAATGTTCGATCGGGTAGGAGTTGGAAAAACAGCCCAGCTTCATCTGCATTATAAATGTCTTCTGGAGCATACTTTTCTAAGATTTCTTTCATCTTGTTTTGCCGCCATTCATTTGCGTCGTTTATCGGGGCTGACTTTTTCTCTCCGTGAACTTCTTGGAAAGTTATTCCATGACGATCTCGAAAACGCATTAACCAACCATTGCTAGCTTTGAAAGTTTCGTTCCCTAGCATTGCTGCAAATTTCCGTGCTTTTGCACATAATAAAGGTCCATTTATTGGGACATTTGTTGCTCTCATCTCTTGAAACCATTTTAAAACAGCAGCATCAATGTTTTCATTTGTCGCAACTTTCAGTCGTTTTCGCTCTGGGTTAATTTCATTTGAAGTTACAGCATCTTCGATTTGCTTTCTCTTCTTTAGGAACGTTGCAACTGTAGATTGCGATAATCCATGTTTCTTAGCCGCATCAATCTGCTTCATTCCCTCATCAATATCATTGATAACGTTCAGTTTATCTCGAAAAGATAGTTGCTTTCGCCCTGCCATCTTAGGGAACAATATCGCGTGAAAGAAAGAAAAGTTTAAACCAAATGTTTCGCGTAGAACTCAAAATCGTTAAAGACTATAAAACAACCTTTGAACTCACTTTTCAGTACGTCACTTAACAACACCCCGCCTCCATCTCCCCCTGTTCCTCTAACAAAGGGCACTTGTTCTGTGACAAGGTGACCAGACAGGTCTAGATGTCCTTAAACCTTATCAGAATTCCAAAGCTTACTGGGAAATGAGACTAGGCATACATTTACACTTCACCCCCCTCACCCACTCCAATTCCCAAAAGGGTGGTCTTCATCTGTTTTGAAATCTGAACAATAGCTATTTATTCAGGGATAAGTTGAATATCCACAATGAGTCTTAATAGACGGAAAAAATAACAAAAGAAAACGAAAAAAAAAGCATTTGAAAATCAAAATATTATTATAAAGGGAGAAAATAATACTGAAATTTAGATTGAAAAAATCGTTTTACAGAGGTTTATTGTTCTAGAGAATATAGCAATATTGAGGGGAGATTAACATTAGTTTATATGCAAAATCACCGGGACCACAAAACATTATTGTAGTAGAGGGAGTTATTGTTGTATCGGGTATCGTTGTAGCGAGAGTTTACTGTATACAGTTTTTTCCTAAATCTACTTTTCACTGGAATGGCAAAACTTTGCAGTGTAATTTTCTTGTTATGAACTTGCTTTCTAACTTTCAATTTTTGTTCATGAAATATCATATTTAGCTAAAGTTTCACATCACCACAACTATCAGCTGCGCAAACAGTTTGCATTGGTGTGTTTAATTATATTTTGTCAAAGGATTTTTGGTGTTTTAGATAACAGTATTGCTTTATCACTTGCTTTAGATTACAGTGTTGTGAAATTTGTAAAAAAAAAATTGTTATCATTAAGTACAAGGTGTCTGAAATGGAACTATCATGCTACCAGATTAGAACCATCATTTACTTCCAGTTCTGTTGAAAAATGTCAGCTACGTGAATGTCACCAAATCATGTGTACAGCTTTAGGTACTGATGTATCATATGATAATATGAAGGTTTGGTACCAGAAGTTTAAAAACAAGAGCTATAACATTCAAGAACTGCAGCGCTCTGGCCGGCCTACTGGTGTTAATGAGACCTGCCTGCGAGAATTTGTAGAAGATTGGTATGTAACGACTCGAGAGCTTACTAAGGAATTAGACATCAGTGCCATGTCCATTAGTCGCACTATGCATCACACAAACTTTATGTTCAAGTTCAGTCGTTGGATGCCGCATGAGCTGACTCAAGCAAATAAGGAGACACATGTTCAGGGTTACACTAATCTGCTTGAATATCAATCGAGGGACAAAAATCGGGATCATCACTTGTGATGAAAAGTGGATTTACTTCAACAACACAGGTCAAAAAGGGAATTGATCTGCATCTGGTGTGCCCGTTGGCAGCGCCACAAAGCACAATTTGACTAACAAAAAGAGCATGCTTTATATCTGGTGGGATTGCCATGTTATTATCCATGAAGAGTATCTGAAAAAAGGTAAAATCCTTGACAGTAAGATGTATAGAGAGATGCTAGTCCATGTTAACACTGTTATTAAGATAAAATGTTGAATTATAGGATCTTTTGCTACACCCACCATATTGCCCGAATTGCTCCTTTGGACTTCTACCTTTTTTCACACCTGCAGCTACATCTTGCTGTTGCTATCTTCCATTCTGCACAGCATGTCTGAAATGAGAATGATCTGTTTTTGGACTCGCAGCCACCAAGTTTCTGGGCCGAGAGCTTTGAAAAACTACCAAAGCACTGCAGAAAAACATAGATTTGGGTGGTTATTACTATTTGCATTAAAGGCACTGCTTTCATGTTTCTTTCCTAACTTTATTACTACTGCTTTTGGCAGAAAACTTTCATTACAATCAGATATTTCTTCCCTCTTTATATATGTACTAGCGAAAGTGCCCGATGCCAGTTAAGTTAGGTTTAGAGTAATGTACCTAACAAGAGAGAGAACGATACTGCTGTAATCCTTCTCTAATAACAATGCAAAAAATAAAATTCATTGTCATACGTTTTTCAGTCTGATGGGATATGGAACCAACATAGAAAATTTCAATAGAAAAATAAACTAATTCTCTCTCATTACATCAGCAACAATGGCATGCCGTTTTTAATGATTTTCGCCTTTCTAATAAAATGGTCGTAAAAGCTCAAGTTCCATCCAATATTTTACCTACATTCACTTTTAGCCAATTAAATGTGGCAAAAAAATTTATCAGAAATCAATAATGCGAACAAACACAGAAACAGACATTCTTTATATAGAGAGATTTTGTAAAATTTACAAGTTTTTGATTAATAAACTTTATGATTTGAAAAGTGAGCAGTAGCAACACTTTTTGAAATAAAACATTTTTATCTTCAACACACGACATTCTTCCCACTCGGAAAAATGAGTGCAAAAATTAGCGCTTTCAGAATTCTTAATTAATATTTTGGCTAATTAAAGTTGTACAAAAATGGGAATAGGCGAAATGGCTTCCCACAAATTTTTGGAATTGGAAATAATGTATTTAATGTTTGGCAATGCTATTTTTATTTCATCGTAAAACTTCGAAATTTTTTATTAACAGACTCTAGGATATGAAAGCAAGCAATGGCAACAACATTTGAAATAAAACCGATTTTCATCTCCAGCTTGCAAGACTGTTGCCATTCGGAAAAATGAGGGTGAAAATTATCGTTTTTCCGAATTTTTAATTAATATCTCTGATTTTAGCTTCTTTTTTTTTTTTTTTTTTTTATTTTTTTTTTGGAAAAGTGGACATCAACCTTTTCCAGGATCCAGAAAAGAATTGTAGAAAGTTTGTTGATGATAGATATAGTAGCAATTGAGTTATTAGAGGACAAGCACACAGACTTTCTTCTTTATATATATAGATATATTGTGATTAAATGGCTGCAATGGCATGTACACATGAAAAAATATGCAGGGATGGCTCATTAATCTCATTAATTTCATCATCTTAATTTATTATTATCGTGAAGTTTCCTCTCAAAATCTCTCAGACACAAAATGCTTCTTTTTATTCATTTATTGGACAGGAATTTGCTTCAAGTAAACAACTCTGACATCGTTATGGCAATAAATTATAAATACCCATGTAAAATTCTTGGCAATTATTCACTCTGTCTTCCTACAGGTTGTTTACTCTGTTCACAGCGTTAAGAAAAAATATCCCTGGTGATTTAAGTGATGTTTACCCACTTGATTCAGTTCTTTAGAAAGTTATATAAGTATAAAATCAGATAGACAAGATAAGCAAATGATGAAAAAGGGAATAAACAAAGGCACCAGCTCTGACAGAATTCACAGTTGCCCTTTAACAGCCTGCCAGGGCGCTTTCCAAAGAAATTGCTGTGATATCCACACCAATCAGAAAAAATTCAGCAAGGAGTTTTTATTTTTTAGCATTCAGTTAACTTAAGTCATAATAAAATACTTATATATACATTAAAATTTACGTCTGTAGCTGTTGGCTTTATAAGCGGAAGAGTTTTTTTTTTTTTTTAATAATCTTTCTAATGCTGAATGAATTAAAGCTGTCATATTACCTACTTTAGTAAATCAAATTTTAGAAACTTGATTGCCTTCCTCTTCCCCAGATAAGCGTCAGGTATTCAAATAATTTATATGAAAATCTTAAACAAATACTGGTTTATAATATTCCTTTCAAAAATTAATTTTTGGTCAGTCACAAGTGAAAATACTTTTACCCTCATCTCCAAATACGTCAAACTGATGGTTTGGTTTATTTAATTATGACAAATCATTCAAAAGATGTCTGACTATGGAGGAGATGCCTTTGTGGAGGACTTTCAAAGGAAAATTGGTTCGTTTGCATATGGGAGGAAAACTGGTTCGTTTATATATGAAGAATACAGGAAAACACCCATGCAGCCAGCCCATTTGCTGGGATTAGAACCCTGGAATAAACTATTAGGATTCAGCAACTTTACCACTTGGCTGTTGATGAGCATACCCTCAAAAGAAGTATATTTGTTTGTAACTTTTTATTCACCTCCAAAGTTTTATTTTTGAAGCATTAGCAAAGTCGATATTTAGAATCTTATTTCTATTTAACTGCACAGTAGATTATCGTAATTCAAACACAAATTCACCACTGAAGCTACTTTTTGCTATCTTTACCTTTCTTTGTCAAATATCCTCAGCTAACTTAACACAGTCAACTGACATGTTTTTCTCGGTTTCTCCAAAGAATTACTGCACTTAAGCGACTGTTTGTTATTTGTCGAGTTCATGCATATTTCATGGAATAATGGTTGCCAGAGATTCAAGGAAGCTAGACTTATATTTCCACCCCAAGTTTCAAGAAGAGCACATTGTGTCTCCCACCCCGCTACCCTACCTCTAAAAGACATGAGGGAGCTTTCATCTCATCATACATTTACACTGACCCCATGCCACAAAGACACTATACATTTACAAAATTTTACGCTACACATTTACGGCATTTCATCTTTGGGATTCAAGCCCTTCAATATGCCAAAGTCACTAAGCACTATCCCGTCTGGGTAGCTCCTTAACCAACAGCTGTGGGCAATAGCTTAATGCACGAAAAGTACCATATAGCCTAATAGTCTGTGAAAAGAAAACAAAATTTACATTTTCATATTTCAGAATCAAAGGAAATGCATTTTGGAAATTTTCGAAATAACTGCATCTTTGAAATTTCAAGCAGTTTTGAGACCTCTCTTTCAGAGGGACATTCTGTAATGGACATAAATGCAACTTGATATTAAAGATTTTGTTTTTAATATTATTACACAGAAGATAATGAACTTTTACTGCAGTTACCTAATACTGTATTTCTAATAACCCATAACTAGAAGGCCATCTCACATAAATCAACCAGAAAAGGAAATGTGTGTGTCTAATTTAGGATTATCGTATCTCTATATTTTTCCTTCCTCATCTTCGAGGATAAAAACATCCTGAAGAAATTTTTAAAGTCATTGTGAATGTATCAAAATTGAAATTATCGATTTTAGTTTTTAAAAGTGCTTAGCTTTAAAATAGATAAAAGTTAAAGATAACTTATGGAAATACTAGATGAAAGTTTGGAAGAACACAATTAACATTTATGAAATGCGGCCAAAAACCTGTAGATTGGTGCTGTGCAATACCTGGATAAGTGGTTATGTTATTTTATTTGTATGTGGCAAAGCACACAAGGGCTATCTGCTAAAGTGAAGGACTTTTTAAAGTTAGCTCGTATTAACATTGCACGTTAGAAAATCCAAAAAAATTCCATGCAGCCAGCCAGTGTCACTAGAAATTTTACAAATAAAGGAGCAGCAGATCACAAAGCTGAAAAAAAAAACCACACTGCATCAAATATCTTGTGAAGGAATGGATTCTGCAGCCTTCAAACCAATTTTGCTCTCACAACCCTCTTCTTTCATTGCAAAATCCTTTCCAGCAATGCCATTTCACAGTGTTTTGTTAAAAACGTGATTTCATTTCATGATCTTTCAAGCACAGTTGTTATTTTATATGATGCCTCTTGTTTGAAATAAATCCACAGCAGACTTTTCATCCACAGGCAATTCCCAAATTGTGAAATCCATGGCAAGTGGGAGGAAGAAGCTATAACAATATATTTATTTTTTCCGTAAAATTCACATGAGGAAAAGAAATTGAAGTGAAATGTGCATCTCCTTAACTGAACTCGTAAACTGTGTGAAACTGAACTCATGAACTGTGTAAGATTTACCACAATTAATTAAGTATCACTAACATCAATAATAGTGTAGGGATTCTTTCACACCCCCCTCCCAGAAATGCAGTAGCACCAAAAATGGATCACAAGCAATTAAAGATTGAAATTTTAAAACTCATGTATAAGAATATAATTTTTTTTAGTATGTGAAAAATATAAAATAAAGGATAGTAGGATAGCTTTAAATAAAATCATGGATACTTAATATTAGTGTAATCACCTTGATATAGTTTGGCAATTTTTAGGAAAGAAAAAGAATAATTGCAAAAAATTATTTATTACATATACACTGACTACCAATAAGTATTTGGACACTTATGCAAATGACGATATCTGCGGTCCTAAGGTACGTCACGGACTCCGCCGGTTCGTGTAGGAAACAGCATCGGCTTTAGTCGCATGCAAGATGCCTCGCAGTTCGGAGCTCTCTGATTTCAAGAAAGGTATAATTATCGGGTATCACAAATGTGGCCGATCCTTAAGGGACATATCTAGCGATCTGAAGTACCCAAAATCGACAGTAGCCTATGTGATTAAGAAGAGGAAGGTGAGCAGTGATTGTAGGAATGTGCCCCGAGTCGGCACACCAACGAAACTGAGAGATAGAGACCGACAACTGCTATCCAGAGAAATTCGGAAGAACCGCACCCAACCGATGGCCCTCATTCATGAGGAGTTTCAACAGGCATGCGGGAGTATTGTTTCAATGGATACCATCCAAGGATGGTATCCATCATCAGCTTGATTTTCATGGTCGTGCTGTTGCCCATAAGCCTTTGATCTCAAAGTCCAACCGTGCTGCTCGGTTACTGTGGTGCACATCGAAATTGGACCGTAGATCAGTGGAAACGGGTTCTTTGGAGTGACGAATCAAGGTTCACCCTTTACCGTTCGGATGGCAGGGCCTGGGTCTGGCGTCTACCTGGAGAATGTCTCCTGCCAGAATGCATTGTGCCAACAGTCAAGTTCGGCGGAGGTGGAATTATGGTCTGGGGGTGTTTCTCCCGGTATGGGCTGGGACCTTTGGTCCCCATTCATGGTAAGCTCAACTCCGATGCCTACTGCACTATTTTGGATGACAATGTGCTTCCTACGTTGTGGCAGTTTTATGGGTTGGACCCCTGTTACTTTCAGGACGACAATGCCAGTTATCATGTTTTGACGTTAACCAAGGCTTGGTATGGTGCCAATGGAGTTCATCGAATGGACTGGCCTTCCCAGAGTCCAGACCTGAACCCTATTGAGAACCTCTGGGACGAGTTGCATCGCCGAATTCAGGGGTGCACTACCCGTGCAAAATCGGTGAACGAACTTCTATGTCTTCTCCAAGCTGAGTGGAAGAAAATACCACTAGCTGTCATACAAAGACTTGGGGAAAGTATGCCCTGGAGGGTCCATGCTGTAATTACCTCTCGTGGAGGCTCTACCAACTATTGATTTTGAATAAAGTTAGTTTTTCTTTTCTATCACAGGTGTCCAAATACTTATTGGTAGTCAGTGTATACATATTTCATGGGGCCTACCAGTGGCTGAACAGTAAATATGCTGAAAACTGGTAGTTTGGTCCGGGATTTAAATCCTAGCAAGCAGGCTGCCAGCTTGGGCATTTTCAAAGTTTTACCCATGTGTAGCATAAAGGTCTAGCACCTAGAATGAATAAAGAATATTATATTTGCTAAAAGTACAAATTCCTTACACAATTATGCAAAGTTTGTGACTTTTCCTATGGAATAATTATATAGTAATAATCTGACTTATGCTGTCTTGATTTAGCCCAGTTAAGTCAGTTTGCGACCCTGAGCACAATGTTTTTTAAAGGATTCTCGAACATATATTTTCCTAGTTTTCAAAGGCAAAAACCAGGATTATAAGGACCTATAGGATGACTGGGGTTGGGGTTTTCCAAAATCTGAGGCCTTGGTTGGACATAGATCATAATTAGGCTCTTCCTGACTTTCATCACACTGCATTTGTACAACCTGAACCTAATCATAAGAGAAAAATTTTTCCCCCAATTTAGATACAATTTTTCATACGAATTAGAAACAGGAAATTATGTTTGATAATCTTTTACATATATACATTATGTAATAGATCCAACTTGGGAAGGAATCCAATTAATTTATAACACAAAATTTAAGAGACTTCTATACACAAAGAAGGCGTAGGTTTTAGCCATATATTACACATAAGAAATTTTAAAATATTAAGCATCAAAAGATACTTTTAAAGAACAATGTAACAATTCTACAACATTTGGCTCAAAATTTAATAATTGCAATGATGTTTATTACACATTTTCACCTTTCTCTCAAGTTTATTAATAAAAGTATTTTAATGATTTCTGAAAAATATACAAAAAGAAATACGAAATGAAAAAAAATCTTTGATAACTTGAATGTGAATATGGTTTGCGGGAATGACTGAATTCAGAAATTAAATATCACTGACATATCTGGCTTTGGAAACTTTAACAGTAAAGAAAAGATTATTAAAAACAGATTATGTAAACAACTTAAAATTGTCACCATTTGCAACATGACAAATTCTAAAAATGCATCAAATGTTCTTTATTTAAATCATTTCAGATATATGAACACAGAACAGTGATATTGCATCAGACACAGAAAACCAGCCCATACATAAAGCTGGCATATGGGTAGTGAACTGAAAGCTGTTAATTACTAAACATTTTTAAGGTATATCAAAACTTAGCAGACTGGCAAAAGACTGTTTGATTATTTACACTGAAAGAAAAAAAAAAAGGCTCTTTAAATATATTTATATATGTGTGTATTATGAGCTTTTGAAAGGCATTACCAAAAATTATTATGAATGTCTATAATTTTTAAGATGAATTATAAATTCGGAATTTTAATAAATTCCTAAATGATGCTGAAAATGTTTCTAATTAGCTCTTGAATTTATAAAATAATTCTTAAAATATAATTTTTATTGCATGATATTTTTTTTTTCACTGAAGGTTATTTTGCAAAATGCTTAAATACATTTTTAAAATTACCTACTCTTTCATACACAGTTTCAATTTACGCGCATGTTCCTGCGCAAAAATGATTGTTTACATTTTGTATATTCAAATGCTTGGCTGAAATTTTCAATAATATATTTTAAAGATTTATTTATATGTGTTGAGAGACAAATATAATGTCCTACTAGAGGATTTATCACTTCTTTTCTGTATTAATACTAATCTTCGGAAAGAATGGATAATGAAAAAGAGCAAAATACTATATAATAACACTTACAACTTCCTCCTGTACCAGAGAAACCTTATTGAATGAATTCAAATAAAAATAGTTTCATTTGTTACTCACAATCCATTTTTATAATTTAATTTTTACAGAAATCAGAAAAATTTCCCTTGGACTTTCCGAACATTAAATGCACAAGAATAACTCATTTTAGCGCAAATATATTTTGATTGGATATCGAGAGTGATCAAACTCTGATTATGAGTATCACCGAGTATCAAAGTATTTACAAAGTTGTTTTCATTGAAGAGATGTACAGGTAGTGAATAATAAGGTTAATAATGATGATTTTCAAAAAACTTGAAGTCTGAAAAATAAAACAAAAATTCGTATTTATAACAGAATTTAGCTATCGTACATTCCTCACTGTTGACATACATTGCTTACTTTCTCGTCAATAACCTTGACCTTGGTTAGTTTTCGGAATTCAGAAATAAGCAAAAAATGTTTATTTTTTTGCTATTGAAAATTATATTTAAAAAAAAATAACTTTCAGAGTCTCAAATTATCCTTAAAAAATATTTTTTGTATTTTATGAATATACGATGACTAGTCAGAAGTTCCTCAGAATTTTGTCATTTGAAACTCATCATTGGCTAATCAATTCCCCCTACCGTCATTTTGATGGGAAAAAAAGTAAGGTTTACCCCGTTTTTAATAAAAAGTATAAATGTGCTTGTTTACTTGGTTCATACAGAGCTTATACTGCACCAGAGCCCACCAAAGCTCCACTCTGTATTTTTCAGTTTTTGAGCACTGAAGCCCTAATTAAAGGTTAATTAGGGCTTCAGTGCAATAGAAGCCTTAGTTAAGGCCCTAATCACAAGCAAGACTAGTCAATCCGCCATTATGTAAGTGTACCGCAATTTCAGAAGATAGGTTTTATTTTAATAGTAAATATGCCTAAAAACTCGATTTTCTAATATGCGAATGCATGCTTCCCTTTACCTGGAGAACAAACCGTTTGAGACTTTTAAGGAGAGAAAAGCCTCCACACACATGTCAAAAGCTTGTCCTTCGGGAAGTGCAATGAATTTATAACAGCCGGTACACTTTTCGTTCCCGAAAGTACTAATATTGATCACCCAGGTCCAGTGATTTTTCCCTGTAGTACAGTCAAATACCAAAAATCCGCCGACCTGAAATCCGCCAACTCCTGGAATCCGCACTGCCTCTCAAAATATAAACATTGAATTTATAGGTTCCAGAAACCGCAGAATGGAGAATGAAATATCGAAGAAAAAATATTTATCCAATAATGACGTCATAATTACCGAATAATAATGATTCTGTGTTAGTGGCAGAAAAAAGATCTTAGCCCAGAAGAAATTTTTAGTATGGATGATGTGTTCAGATGACCCAACACTGGCATATCAGATAACGGATGATGAAATCATTGGCTCTGTTTTGAAGTCGCCACAACACGAAAACGATTCCGACACCGACACAGGTAATGAATTTGATAGGAGTGAGAAAATATCTTTTAATGAGGGTTTGGAACATGGTGAAAAATACCTAAAACATTTAGAACAACAAAGCTGTGTCAAAGAGCAAGAGATTATGACCCTGTAAAACTAACAAAAAAAAAACTTGCTCTAGAGCACCTTAAGTTTTAAAACAAACTTCTATCAGAAAAATGTTTGAAACAAGTAAAAAAAAAAGAAATATTTTATGCTTTACTAGTATCCCTTATTTTTACACGTCTCTATTGTATATGTCTTTAATGCTTTAAAATGTTCCTGTAATCACTAATAGAAATGAATACTATATATATATATAATTTATTTTGAACTTTTAGTCTGAATATTATGATTTGGCTTTTCTGTCCTGAAATCCGCAAAATCCTAAAATCCGCACAACCTCTGATCCCAAGCATTGCGGATTTCTGGACTTCTACTGTACTACTACAAATGTTCTAAATGATGTACCTAAATACAGGGAACAAAAAGTGCCACTTATGGAGAACCCTGTGTTTTATCTCATGTTGTTATCGGATCAGATTTGTAAGATATTTTTTCCCTCTTGTGACATTCTACTTAGTTACAGTTAGTATACAGTTAGAATTATATCGGTAAGACATCGTGATGAGAAAGGGCTCCCTTTGTTTTTGAAGCCCCACCTCTCTGTTACAACTTTCTTCCGTAAGAGTGCAGGATTTACGTATAAGCTACACAAGCTATAGCTTCGCGCTCCCACTTTCTTAGGAAAGACCCCCAAAAATTGCATATTGATACTACACAGAGAGGCGAAACAAGGAATCAAGCCATAAACATTTTGAATAAAATGGAGGAGTTTGAATTTATGACAATGTTATATTTGTGGAGTTAATTGCTGGATGAAGTTTGCAAGACTAGTCAATCCGCTCACGACCCCCAAATTAGTCTAGATGTATGTAGATTATGGTTCAGTTTCGGATTCTGGTAAAGGTTCCAGGGTTATGTTCACTCATTTTAAAGAAAAAACAAAGCAAAAATTGCCTGATGTTGATTACAAGAAAAGCAGATTTAGAAGAAGACATACCAATGATGATGAAGATGATGCTTTTGTAGCACTTCATCGTGCGAGCGAGAGGCACCGCAATCAGCCAATCAGCAAGAGGCGCACATCACCTGTTCTTAAGACTCCTCTAGATGAGCCTTACCTGTTCTTAGAGCCAGCCTTACCTGTTCTGTTTACGTCACATCTTCACTCTTTGATACTTTGATACTATCCTTTTTGCCAGTTTCAGCTAGAATTATATCCACCTAATACTGCCGCCTCAAATAATCCCGGTTAGGGGAGACACACATACAATACATCATAGGAGAATAATTAGGAACTGCAGGATGTATATGAGGAGATGGCCCAGGCCAGTGTGAGGTGAAACAGCATTTAACCACGCTGGAAAATAAGTGCGTAAATGAGTAGTAGCGCAAGTGGGAGCCAATTAGGAGAGAGAGAGTAACTACGGGAGAATAGATTTTGCCTCACGGACATCAGTCCCGCAAGCGATCACCCTCCCAAGAGAAATTTTTTGAATATTATGCTTGGTTTCTAAAATAATGAGTAGCGTAAGGTCTTAAGTTTGTATATTTCAAGAAGTTCATACTTAAAATTGTCCGAATAGTTAATGTCTTCATTGGCAATTGTTTATTGTAGAATTTACTATTGAGTTTATTTATGAAGGTGGCCAGATTTTGAATTTTGAGATCCCTGTGAAGTTGTTTATTACAGGCGAACCAAGGGACTCCTGAGATTTTACGCAGATAATTGTTCTGGAAGGCTTGGAGTTTGTTTATATCAGTGTTGGAGGCAATGCTCCAGGCAGGAGAGGCATATATGAGGATAGGTCTTAGAATGGAGAGGTAAATGCGTTTTTTGCGTGTTAAGTCAAGTGGGGATGAGGTGTTAGTAAGTGAATTTAGCTTCCTGGAAACTCCGATAGCTTTTTCAAGAGCCATGGATATATGTTTATTCCATGTGAGTGAGCAGTTGAAACAGACACCTAAATAAGTGGCCTGATTTACTTTGGGAACTTTTTCATTAAACAAGGTGACATCAATATCAACATTTTTCCTTCTATGGCGCCCTATGAGAAGTTTCGATTTGGATGCATTTATTGAAGTCCTCCATTTCTGACACCATACCTCGATCTCGTGTGTGAATGTCTGGATCCTTGTGATGGCATGCTTGGGATTAAGAGAGCTGGAGAGAATTGCGGTGTCATCCGCGTAAAAGGCAGTGATACAGTTTGTGTTGTCAAGCATAGGAAAGTCTTTTACATAAATTAAATACAGAATTGGTCCCAAAATACTACCCTGTGGGACGCCGCTTTTGATTAAGGTGTTTTCAGAGAGGTGGCCTCCCTGTCTTACACAGAAGGAACGGTTATTAAGAAAGGAATGCAGGATCTTAACCATTTCCCTAGAAAGATCCAGGGAGGCAAGCTTGTAAGTGAGGCCGTTATGCCAGACGCGGTCAAACGCTCTTGCGACGTCTATCATAAGAAAAGCAGTTGTTTGATGCTTACGTATAGCAGCGCTCACAAATTCCATAATCCTAACTAGCTGCATAGTAGTAGATAATCCCTTTCGAAAACCAAATTGTTGGTTTGGGAGGGTGCTCAGGGCAGGTTGCATTCTATTAAGGATTATCTCCTTTCAAGTATTTTACCCAAGGCATGGAGCAGGCTAATAGGGCGGAATCCATCCACTTTGGTGGTATCTTTCCCCGGCTTGGGGATGAGGATTACAACTGCTTGCTTCCACTCCATCGGGAAATAGCTCAAGTAAAGACATGCGTTATAGATGCTACAGAGTTTGATGATGATATTATTGGGTAGTTGCTTAATCATTGTATTAGAGATTTTATCTTTGCCTGGGGCCTTCCTATTGTAAAGTTTAGAAGTGATAGAGTTGATTTCAGGTGGGGAAGTGAAGACAGGGAGGTTAGTAGCACTGGGTTGACTCAGCCAGCTATCAACAAAAGTGTTGACATGGCTTATAAAATTTATATCAAAGGGCCTATCATTAGGCGTAAATTGCCTAGCAAAGTAATTAGCAAACGCGTCTGCTTTTTCCTCATTGCTGTAGATGTACCTTGAGTCGACCTGAAGTGGTTTTTGCTATTTCCATTTGCTTTGAGGGCCCGAAGAGATTTCCAGAACTCACCATCCTCTGCATTAAGCTTTTCTATTTTTCTCATTCCAGAGTTTGATGCGGTATTCTTCAATCATGCCTTTGATGTTCCTTTTGAGTTTATTAATTTCCGATTTGATGGCTGGGTCACGTGAATAGGTAGTCACGTAGTAATAGTATTTATGCGTTTGGATGATGGTTTTAATGCTATGCGGGAGCTTGAATTGATTAGTTTTGTTGGAGAATTCGGTGGTAGAATTTTTAAGGGCGTTTTCTATGTTCTTGTTGACATTTAAAACTGCCTGATCAATATCTTTGATTGTTTTAAGGAAAACAGTGACAAGGGGATGTTGGTTGAGATGGTTTCGGAAGGTGCTCCAGTCCGTGACTTTGTACGTATTATTTACGTCAGGTTTACTTATTCCAACGTGCGCAATTACTGACATATGATCGGAGGAGAGATCATTGATGACTTCGATGCCAATCGGGAGATTTTTTGAGGTAAGAAAGAGGTCTAGAATGTCAGGGTTGTCTTGGGTTAGTGGGACGGAATGTATAATTTTCAGGGGGGTAAATGTAAAACGGATTGTTTTATAGAAAATTGAGAAGAATTTCTCCTTTTTTATTAGACCGGCGGAATCCCCAGCTGACATGTTTGGCGTTGAGATCACCACCAACAAGAGTAGGAAAGGGGCTGCTGAGCAAGTTGCGTGAGGGATGGTCCTGCAATCTGAGGTCAGGGGTGTTATATAAAGCACATAATACCATATTTCCCCAGTTTGGAATACGGACAATGGCTCTGACCATTTCGAAGCCATGAGTATTATCGAAGTCATAAAAACATGACTCCAGGCTTCGTTTGACGTATGTAAGAGCTCCACCCCCTCTGTGTCTTACTCTGTCGCAACGATAGCAGCGATAATTTGCAATGCTCAGTGAGTGAGCTGGGTTTGCATGCGTTTCTGTGATGAGCGCGATGTCTATGTTGCAGGTAAATAGGAAATCCTGCAATTCTCCGATTTTTGATGATAAGTTCTGCGCATTCCAATTTAAAATAGTTACAGGGGTCATTTTGGTAGGAGACCTATGATCCATAGTTGTTTACTATTTCAGGCCTCACTGTGTTTGGCACTGTGGCCATGTTAGTTGATTGATGTAATAGGGCGATTAGATTAGCAAGATTTTTCATTAATTGCTGGGCGTCTGTAACCGCTTTTTGTTTTTTCCCGCAATAATGTCGGTTTTTGCAGCCTGGGCGTATGATTTGTTGATGATAACTATCTCCTCAAATTTGGGAGTGTTTGGTTTTTGTTTGGGGTATGCCTCACACCCTTTCCAATTACTGGTGTGTTTCCCGAGACAGTTACAGCACTTGGGTTCGTACTCTTTAGGTTCAGGGCAGTCCCTGCTCTCGTGATCTCCGGCGCATTTGCAACAGCGAGGCGAGTGATGACACGCTGCTTGCGCGTGATGAAATCGCTGGCACCTGAAACATTGTGTCGGCCCTCGCCGACCACGATACCTTTCAACTTTTATGAGTATATACATAAAAAATTTCAGCTGATAAATTTCTGAATTTTTGGGGGGCTTGGGTAGGGTGACCAAAAATAGAGGCATCGTAACCCTGTCGGGTCCTCTGCCCTTCGTAAGCTGTTCCACTTTAATAGCGTTAAAGTCTTTTTCGCTGAGTTTTTCTTGTATGTCAACAGGGTCAGCGTCTATAGGAAGGTTGCGTATCACCACCTTAAGATTTTTCTCCTCAAGGAGAAGGAAGGAGTGATATGACAATTGGTGGGCATCAAAAAGCTTCGTCATCTTTCTAAAAGTGTCAGAATTCTTGGTATGAGTTTCCTTCGCCCTTCTTTTTTTGCTGTGAAGTCTGTAAGTCCTTCATTTTCGACCATTTCTGTAAAGACTTTCCAGCTGTATTTGCAGTCTCTGATACAGATTGGTGGCATCTTAGCCGGCCGATCTGGGAATGTGAACTTCCCTTCTGTACGGGTATTACCATCTTCTGCAGCTTGAGCATCGGTGACTGGCCCGCCCGGCCACGTAAGTTCAACTGCACTACCAATTGGCCGCACCAGGTTTTCCGTCTGTGACGTACTAACCGCCGGCTTCTCGGTTGGGTCGATAGATGGCGCCATATGAGCGTGGCTGCTAGCTTCTACCTCGTGGGAGATTTTAGGGTTAACTACATCATGTGATGGGGGATTGTTAGGCTTTTTAGCGCTTCTCGTCTTCTGCATACGTTGCAGCTTCATAGCACCACTAAATGTAGTACTATGAGTGAAGTTATCCAGTTCAGGGTTGCTATCATTATTGGGCAGGTCGCAAGTCTCTGGAATCTATTCTCTACCTCAGTTGTTGCGGTGTCCGGGCTAGCCGGTCTCTTAACGCTCGTACTGGGAATCCTCCACCTGATCTTGAATCGCCTCGGTAGCGTTTCTAGACGCTTCAGCTCTTTTTTCCTGTTCCTCGCTGAGTAGCGGGGCGGTAAAGAATCCGGTTATTTTCCTCAGGAAATTGTAGTCAAGTAAATCGTCTCCAGTGAGTTCCGAGTGCTGGGCAGCAGCTTCCAGATCTTGAAATCGAGTAAGAATAAGTTTGGCAATGGGCATAATGTCAGAGTCAAACGATTAAAAACAAATCAGATCAGTTAGTAAAACAGAGATGAGCAAATGCACCAAGGCTTTTTTACAGCACTAGGGTTCGTGAGAACCGGTGTGAAACCTTTTATGTGCACGCGAAAACTGTTCACGAAAGTAAAGTTCAGGTTGGCAGTTCGAGAGCCGTGAGCAGTAGAACCTTCACGTATGGCGTCTCAAAAGCGAGTCGAACCGAGCACGAATCCAGTCCCCATCTTCACTTTCACCTCACAGCCTCTTTTAGCAGGTGCCGTTGGAGTAGAAAGACGCTACGAAATGCTCCCGGTTCGAGTCTCATTCCTGTGTGTATAACAACATATATTTTTATATGAAATGCTGTTTCATTCATATCCAGGAGTCAAATAAACCAATATCACCTTTAATAGTGACCACCTTAATAGCAACCTCTTTTGCGACAATAGGACGTGCAATGGTTTACTGTAACGCAACTTCTGGTTTTGATTCTTCCCGCTGGCGCGTGTTCCACCTGAAGAAAATGGCTGAATCCGAAACTTCTGCTGGGGTGATTCCACCTTTTATTGTATTTATGTAGCAAGCGCCTAATTGATTTAACAACAAATTTTAAAGTACCTGCCAAATTAAATGAGCGATTTCGCACCAAATCTGGCAACTCTACTTTAACTTACCCCTTTCTGGCAACCCTAAATCCGCTTTGCGGGTAAGCTATCTTACCGCGGCTGGGCATTTCGCAATACTGCCCCCTCCCAAGGACTAAACATCCCGGGCAGTACAATCTTTAGTAAGAACCCAAATTCAAAAGATAAAACAAACAAAGTAAACAAAAATAAAAGAAGCACATATTTACACTATTTACAAGTAACTACATAGAAGTTATATACAGAATTTATCTAGAAAAATTAATCTATAGGAATTATGAGTACCTTTCAGAATTAGAAACTCGAGGTACTATGGTCATAGTATGGGGCTAATCTGTGGTAATGAAAGACCTTAGGTTTGTAATTGGGGGATTTACGGATCAGTACGAAGACGTCATTCAGTCTCTTGAGAACTGTATAGGGACCCTCCCAATGCGACTGTAGTTTCGGAGAAATACCTTTACGACGGTTTGGATCCCACAGCTACACCTTGTCGTTTTAATATCTGTGTATCATGTGCAACTGGGCCTGGAAGTCTTGCACGAACTCCTCAGGTGAGGAATGTACATCCAGAGGGCGGCCGAAGAACAGGTCACTTCGCAGACGGAGATCGCGACCGAAGA
>KK115172.1:703652-818829 GCA_000611955.2 Stegodyphus mimosarum
GTCAGAGATGGAGAATAGCCGGTGCTCTCCCGGACGGCACTACGATAAGCAAGCAGGAAGACAGACAACTTGAGATCCCAGTCTTGTTGGTTCTTAAAAACCATGAGCGAGAGGTGGTTCAGGAATATACTGTTACACCTCTCCACCATGCCATCAGGCTGCGGATGTAACGGCGTCGTCAGTGTTTTCTTGATTTCCAATAAGTCGCAAAGTCCCTTGAACACAGCCAAAGTGAAGTTCATGTGTAGGTCGGAATGAATCTGGAGAGGAATCCCAAACCTGGACGCCCAATTCTGTAATAAAACTTTAGCTGTCGTGATAGCCTCTTGGTCTGCAATTGGGCACGCTTCGGGCCACTTCGCAAAATAATCCATGACCACGAGAATGTATTCGTCGCCATCTGTGGTCCGCGCAAAGGTCCGAGTACGTCGACGGCAATTCGCTCGAAAGGCGCTCCTATGTTGCATCGCTGCAGCCTTCCCTGGCTACGTCCTTGGATCTTGATTTTGCTGCTGGCAGTCAATTACTAAAGTGTTATTACCACTACATAAATATTATACTAATAGCCATTAACAGTATAGGATTAAATTAAAGGTGTTAAACACCACGTACAGAGGCGAGATCAATAACAGTTTATATGCTCATTAGTTAATAATTTTAGTAATCGATAAACAATCAAATATACCATTTGATGTGCATGCTATATGCATGGCGTCCAGAGGTGAAGTGAGATCTAAGTAAGAGGGAGTGAGGCTAGGCAATGCAAGTTAGATGACGTGTGCAATAATGTGATTGGCTCTTCAGTCCTATGAGGAGATTTGAGTGAAATAACTTATTAAATATGAAACACGTATTTGAAGATGAGAAATATATACAATAATAGCTAGTGGATATGACCCTTTAGCTTCTTCAGTAATTTGAATGACTTATTGATATGCTAAATATCAGAAATCATTAGATAATTGATTAGATGGGCGGAGACATCACGTGAAGTGCTGTGTCCAATCAGTGAAGACTTTCGGCAGTTTGAAAATTTCTCGAAGTTAACGATTAGTATTGTACAAGTGATTAATAAAAATAGTGAATAAAACTTGAAAATTTCTTGATTAAATAATAAGAAAGCGAAAAACAAGGTCCTATCTTTGCAAGAGATTATTAGCACAAAGTCCTATCTTTGCGAGTAGAATAAATACGCACACAATCTTGAGTAACACTAATGATGTGAAGTTTACGGTAAATAATATAATACAATATATACATCACCATCATAACGCATTATGGTGGATAGTTCGAGGTCTTTTAACAATATATTCTTCAGTAGGATCATACTCTGTGATTAGACCGTTTTATTTCTGTGTATTTCTCTTCTCTCGTGATTTATACATCATTCATTGTATGTAGTCCGTTATATGCAGTCCAGTGTACGAAAAGAGTAAAAGCTCAAGAAAGTTCATAAATATCAGAGTATCCATGAGGCTTAGAAAGAAGATTTTTGAACCGTAAACTCATAATATTTCTGGGGGAGGGGAAGAAAGAAAAAAAGGGGGGAAAAGGAAAAGAAAAGAAAACTGGATATGAAGCTGTTCAGCTGAAAATATATAAAGATTTTTAATCAGCTGCTAAAATACTGCAGACAGGCTGTTAAAATAATCACGCATTACTTGACGCTGCAGAGCTATTTTTCGATACTGCACAAGTTCAAAATAAATAGCTGTGATGCTTCTCAAGACCGCAGGTACTAGATTGTCGAAGCGAAAAAGTAAAATAATAAAGGAAGACATGCATGCAAAATCTTAATTTGCATTATTCGAATCGTTATCAGGATGGATTGCAGTTCCTATACGATTAATGAGCTCTAGAAGGTTCTGGAAGATGGACTCGTTGAAGCTGTCGACAACACACAATCGAATTGATTTGCTGGCTCGTGTGCCACGAGTATCATTCTCATCTTGTCCCTCAGATTTTCACTTGTTTCGCTGTCTTCAAAATTCCTTTCGTGATATAACATTCAAGTCAGATGAGGCCGTAAATCTGCACCTTGTTCAACTTTTCGCTGATAAAACAATTTTTTTTGGTTAATGAGGAATTATGAAGCTCATTAAAAGAAAACAAACAGTTATCGAACAAAGCAGGGTGTGTGCAATTAACTGATGTCTTCATAAAGGACCTTTGAAGAATTTAAGAAAAAATGCGTCATGACTTTCCAGACAACCCACTATTTGTCCATTTATGAATTTTTTCTTTTATGTATTTATATTTTTTATTACAAACATTTTTTCTTCCTGTCAGATGTAGTTATGTCAGTTTATGGAAGAAGATACAATAAAGCAGACAATTTAAACCAAAAACAAGTAACATTAGCAAAATTGGTTGCTAAATAGATATATATTAAGCAATCTAACTATATTAAAACAAATAACAGTTCATTAAAAGTGCACATATCGTAAGCGCATTAGCTGCTAAATTTTCATTTATCCTGTAAACGTGTAGAGACATTAAGTTATTTGGAAGCAGGAGCCATGAAAAATGTACAATGCCCTCGCCGGGACTCGAAACTGGTCCTCTCGAATACGCGCGACTGTGCTACCGTTACACCGCAAAGCCATGCAGCAAGGAGGGAGAAAATACCTTATAAGCGTTTTATTTCAAGATGGGGCCATACGATTCAAAATTACTGGTGCATTCCGGTACATTCCGATACAAATATGGCAACATAAAACAAAATCTATGAATTTTTAATTTTCGATTTTTATTGTGCTATAAGAGCTCAATTTCATTGTAAAAATATTTATGTTAAATATACTTGCATATTTTCTATTTTAGCACTTTAACATTATTCAAGACTCATAATTATAACTAAAAATTGAGATAATCGGAAATCACAATCGGCGTCCCAATTTGGTGTGGCGCCCGTCTTCAGCGCAGGCCTTCAGGCCCATTTCGATCGATCATGGGAAGAAGTATAATGGTCATGCATTTCGCAACTTATAAAATAAGAAGGAAAACAAATTACAATTTAGTTTACCATCACATTGATACAGAATAATTGCTTGTGTTTAAACTGGCATAATTTTTAATATAATTAAAAAATTGCTACTCAAGCCGCAGGATAACATAATAATTATACAGAAATATATTAGAAAATAAAGCATAAAAATTTAGTTTTAGATGCTAGTAAAACATTCATCGACGTAATTGATGAAGGCAACGTGGAAGTGAAGATAAATGTTTAGAAACCTGTAATTAAATCTCTGTTTTTGAAGTTTCTTAAAACTTGCGAAAATATAAGGAAATTCATACTTTAATCCGGGAAATCAGATTCCCCCCCTTCTTAGAAATAAAAATAGTGGGACTTATAGGAAACTCAGAAGGGTATTGGTGGAATTCGAGTAGTTTTTCGTAGCCAGTTTGTTTTAAGAATGAGAATGCTTTTTTATTTCCATTTAATGATGAATGTTACAGTTTTCTGGGTAATTGGAATGTAGTGGCTATATTTAATATACCATATTTTTATTTCCCATCTATTATGTCTGGAAAGCAGAAGCAAGATTTAACCTAAAACTGCAGGAAGCGAATTTCAATTGATATAATCAAAAAATAAATTACCATAATTTATTTTACAATTACTATTACAATTTTGACCATTTATTAAGTTAAAAAGAATATTTATTTTCAGGAATAATTATTAGACACTCATTTTACGCTGAACATCCCATAATAACAGTCTGCAGTTCTGAAGTCAAATTTTTGAGGAAATGTGCGCGAATTTTCACATAAAACGTTAAAGATGGTTCCTTATCGACCACGATCCATTTTCTTACAAAGAGAGTACATAGAAACATAGTTAAAATTATCCGACAGTATGGTAAAAAGCTACCTTCAACGCTTGAGCACTTAGATCAGATAAACATGATACCACCGACAAGGCACCTGCTGGATTATTTCTAGGAAGGATGTTGATTACACCAATCAATAAACAGTTTTTAAATGAAAAATGTCGGAAGAGTTTAAAATGGAGAATGTACGGAAACTAGACTAGGGCAACAACTAAACTAAACAATTTTTACTAGCGGTGCAGCTGGCACTTTTCTTACAGAACCTATAAGAACGTTTATTACTCACAATCATGAATTTGTGCCCCAAGGTGTTAGTTTTAGATTAAACTGAAAGGTGCAACATTTTGCACTCACGCCGCTAAGGCGAAAAAGAGTGCCACCGTCTATCGACAAAGGTATTTGTAAAATTTCTTCAGTTCCATTCGAACATTGAAAAGATGTAATATTATTGCTTCCGAGCTGATGAAGGTCACGAAAATATTTAGAAAAATATTTCGTCAGCTTTCAGAAAGTATACTCAGCATTTCTTACACGATCTTGAAAATTGAAAGGCTTGCAGCAAAAAGCCCAGCTATACAATTTCAAATTTTTAAAAAATTCATTTTTCATTGTATTCTAAACATTTGCCCTCATTAAAAGTGCTAGTAAAAAGGCAAAGAACTTCTTTTAACAAAAAGGAACCCATGAACACAAAATCTACCCACATGGAGCTGGGCCCTTCAATTCTTTTTAGTAACGTTTACCCAATTATTATTGATGGCTCCATTATTTTCCGATGTATTTTTGAGAATTTCGCTATATTTTCTTTTGCTGCTTAGTTGGGGATATTCAGGATTCTCTGTTAGTTTGGTACATTCTTCTGTTGTCTGAAAAGATACCGAAGGAGTTTCCTGAATTTTCTTATGTATTTTCGGGAGTCGATGCTCGTAATTCGGGCAGCCACAATAATTAATAGAATGTGGATCTTCGCAAAAAAGGTAACAAATAAATGATAGTGTCCGGGCTACACAAAACTTTTCTTTAGTACAGGTCCTATTAGAATTATCAATATTTGGTTAATCTGATTGCCTTTACTTTTATGAATCCAAGAGTCAAGATTTTAACGTAAATACCATTAATTTGACATTAGCTCAGGCATAATAAGCGAGATGTTTTCCTTTGATTCTTCTTTACCAACATGCCCAATTTGATTTTTCTGAATTGTTTTGCTATTTTAAATGGAAAATTTCGGGCTGTTATACACTAGTCATCATAAATTAAGGAAAAATCACGATTACTGAAAAAGCTACATGCAGAATTTTATGAAACTTACCCACAATATACAACAGATAGTAAGGTAGCCAATAACATAAAAAGAAATTACCAGACAATTATGATAGTATAGCACATGAATCAGAAATTAGCACATGTATAACATGAAAAAACCGAAGGTGCCAGTTTGCCATAGGAAAAGTACTTTCAATATGGAATATGGTCGCCTCTAGAAGCAATACAGCGATGTGTGATGCTTTCAATTATGCGGCCTATCAGTTCCATAGAAAGCGACAGCCATTGCTCTTGCAAAGCAGTTGTAAGCGCGGCAAGGGTCTGAGGGGACGGATTGAGAGCAGCTAGACGTCTCCCTAAAGCATCCCAAACGTGCTCGATAGGATTCAAGTCCGGAGATCGAGCTGGCTACTCCATGCGTATAATTGTTTCCTGTTGAAGATAATCATCTATGATGCGAGCCCTGTGTGGTCTTGCGTTGTCGTCCTGTAACAGGAAAGCATCACCTATTGCCCTAGCATACGGGCGCATATAAGCGTCAAGGATGTCATCTCTAGAAACCTGAGCATTCACGGTTCCCCCTGGAAAGACATGGAGGTCTGTGTGTCCACCTAAAGAGATGCCACACCAAACACAGACACTGCCTCTTCCGTATGCATCTCTTTCACGAATGTTTGACAGATGATAACGGATTCCAGGTTCTTTCCATATCAAATAACGCCTACTATGGCTTTCTAGACTTAACCCGTACACATCGGTAAAGAGAACAGCTCTCCAGTGGAATGTTGTGTCCAATGCAAACGGTCCTTCCTATGGCGTGACGTGAGCGCAATGCAAATGGTTGGTCGCCTCGCATACAGTCCATCTTCGTGAAGCCTTCTACGCACAGTTGACGTTGACACCAACCTTCCAGTAGCTGCAGCAACGGAGGACCTAAGAAGAGTCGGAGTAGCGGTTCTAGCGTGCACATAATGTCAAATATCGGTAATCGGCGCTCGTCGTAGCAGCTGGCCGTCCTTGGCTAAACCTCCTAGATGCCGAATCTGTGGTTTGAAATTGTCTGCAAAGTCCATGAACCACAGGAAAAACTCACATTTAGCCATCTGGCCACTTCTGTTTCACTTTGTCCTGCCTCTAGTCTCCCAATGGCTCTCCATAGTAGTTCTGCAGGAAAATGATGCGTGGAGGTCATTGTTACGAATTGGCTATCTCAGATTTCTGTCGTCACTATCACAGTGAAATATGCGAGCTTGCTCTCAAACATAGACTTTTATGCTCCCCGCAGATGACGTATTCCGAGCGCAGCGCCACTAATTTGCATGCCAACATATTTAAATTTTACACGGCTTGGCTTATTTTTTAGAACTACTGTACCATCTTAATACATGTTCATTACCAGAAAGGGAGGTGCATTTATTTAAATATTTGCTTGGGACAGAATCGATTTCCTTTTGGAGAACATTTAGTAGTTAATTTCAAGGAATTCTCAATAGCTGTTGTCTTGAGATTCATTTCTGTTAACAGAAATATCACATAGAAGACCAGAGATTGGTCTTTATTTGTAAGTGCCAGCCCATCGCGAGAGTTTACTTACATATCGTTACGTTAGTTTCGTGGGATACGGATTGGATTTTTGTAATTTTGGCACAAAACCTGTCAAGGTTATCTGCGCCAGACACATGGTAACAGTGCAGTTAGTCATTTGTAAAATCTTCTAGTATAGGTAAAAAGTGACTAAAAACCGATTAAAATCTACAATAAAAGCTAAATTATAGTCTACCATAAAAGCCAATATCTTTTAAAAACAGAAACAGATTACGATGATGAGTTTTTCCAATTAGATTTCTTAAATCCAATTCTGAACAACTGAAGTGTCTTAGTCGAAAATAATTAAAACTCTGGCATTCTACCAAGATGTGGCGTACTGTCAGATTTGCATTACAGTTTGGGCAGCAGGGATTCTCTTCTCCTTTCAGTAGATACTCGTGAGTCAGGCGACAATGGCCAATTCTTAGTCGAGTCAAGAGAACATCTTCCCTTCTATTAGCCGTACACGGCCACGTGGGATACGGCAAGTACAGAAATAAATACTTTGTTACAGTGCTACTACAGTTACTACTTAATGTGACGATAGATTGTCCTTAAGCACTTGAATGGCTATTAAGTTAGTATGTTACAGTCTCCGATTTACTGATAAGGATTATGTTATGCCTATAACTGTGCATCAAGTTTAGAATATTGCTGTGCATAAACTTGACTTTCAAGTCTATGAATTTTAATGTTTTGCACAAACCAAGGGTTATTACAAATAATTAACAACACTTTATTTGGAGTTTTTAAGTTTTCCGTTCGTCTCGCCTGCCACTGCCCAAACCAGTGAGGCATACATTAAGATGGGTTGATTACCTAAAGATATGAATGTGCAGATGCATAAGCTAGGTTTTTCAGGGCCTGGAGACAAATTAAGATTTCGCGCCCTCTCATTTTTGAAAATGCAAATGGCAAGGGGAAAATTTTTAAAAATTTATTTAAAATATATCAAGAAAAAATTTCATACTTTTAATTTAAATAGTTTTAAAATTGTTAAGTATATTAATTTCTTAAAGCTCTTTTAAGTACATAGTGTCATGGTTTTGCTGAATTTACAAAGATAGAACGAAGTAAAACGAATAAGGCAATAGTAGTTCGGAAATATTACTAAAATATTATTTACATAAAATATTGCAAAAACTTAAAAGATTACATCGGATATAATACAATAACCTGAACATGAATGAATCCTAAAAGACACTTTCATAACTATAGTTTTTTTTTCTCAAAGTTAATATCTATATATCTAATAGTTTCAAACATTTGCTCTTGGCAAGCAGCATCAGGAGTTAAATAAAAAACTATACCATAGTATTTGGTATGTTGGATATCATACCACAAGTTTTTCTTTAATTGTAGTTGCCAGAAGCTGAATAAATTAATTTTGTATTTCTGATGAAAGATACTAGTTGATCCTGGATTTTCCTGCATATACGAAAGGTGGCCCTTCATAATTAGATTGAATTCTGCAATAAGCTTCAGAAATTGTAGTTTAAAATTAACTATTGATTGTGAGATTGTGAAGAGCTGTATGACTACTTTTGTGGAAAGTTTCAGATCTCTGAAGCGTTTCTTTTGCTAAAATAAATTTTATCAACTTATCATTGTGCCTGTGTGCATTCAATCTATTATGGAGCCAGCCATACACATGAAACATTAATTTAACTGGGAATTTGTTAACGGTCGAAAATTTGGGTAGGATTACAATATGTATAAGTTTACACATTCCTGATTGGCTATGGCTTAGACTAGACATTAACTTATGGCTTAAACATTAACTTAATGTTTTGGCAATTTGTAGTAGTTTAATATTTGAATTAACATTTCAGTTTATGACAAAAATTAAAAAATTTCAGAAACAGTTAGCAATACATTAAGAATCTTTAAACAGTTTGGCATATTAAAAATATTTTTTTTTTAAATCAGAAATAAACTGATTAATCTGGCAGATGGTTGGAAAAGTCTTGATGAAATTTTAAAGGGAGTGTTTTAAATAACACCGTGGTTGTTTAGTGCATTGGTCATTATTTAGCTTGTGTTGAAAATCACTGATGTAAAATATAAAAAAATTACATATTTTAAACAATTTATTTTCAAGATAAACAGCATTAACCAATACCAGGTTTTTATGTACATATTTTATCCCTGGGTGGTCAAACATTTATAGCATATACTTTTTTTAAAATGAAAAGTGGCACAAAAAACTAAGAAAATGCAATATTGGAGACTCATCTAATAGTAATTTTAAATTATCATGGAATACTAAAATTTAATATTATACGATACGATGCAGTAATTACTCAATCAGATGAAGTTTAGTTACATAATTAAATACAACACTTACAGATGTCTGAAATAAAAGCACTTGTTAGTCTAAAATAGAAAATAGTAGAATAGTGAAAAGAAAAAATTTACAGAATATCAGATGCCATTAATCTGAGAGTTTAAAGCCAGACAGCAAACAATATGCATGCTGCAATACACGATTCAATAAGAAGCAATTAATTTTCTGCAAAATTGAAATGTCTAATTATTTGATTCTTAGTATACAGATCTACAGCATTTCCTAAAAATCAATGTTAAATTAACAAATTTATTTTCACAACCTAATTAAATCAGATACATGGTACGATGTACAACCATACAAGAGAGATTTGAGATTGATACATATTCTCAGTCTCGAACAGTAAAGAAAAAAAAACAAAGCACAATAAATTAATCAGAAAAAACATAGTCTAGTTAATTTATGATGAGTCTCACCAGCATTTTTCTGCGTTTTTCACATATATTTATAAAAAATAAAACATTGAAAATGTTATATACAAAGAAAATTTGCAAAGAAAGGATTTACACATTGAGCTTTTAAACCATGAAATACAGGCATTTGTTATTTCAAACTGATTCTATAGAACAAAATTAAGTTTCATTCCCCCTTCAGCATGCATCTCTAAGGCATTGAACAATGGAAGCTTTAGCTTCTTGTGAAAAATGAAAAATATTTGCAAAATGAGGCACATATGTCCTGTAACCTAATATGGAAATTTTGCATATCATTCTGAAATAAACTATTAAATCGAGGCTTTAAGAAGTTTGAGCACCAAAAAGAAAATAAAAATATATTTCATTAAGTCTAAATTAAGTATTCAGAAATTTTGGTATTTACATGTCAATGCCTTTAGTGATAACTGGAATAATGACAAAAGGGGTTATACATAAGTCATTTGAACTAAATACTTGCTGCATTGTAATAAATTTTAAAACAACTTTTCACATAGTTAACAAACTTGTTCTAATATACTTCTGAAATAAACTATTAAGTAGTTTCATTTGTTGCTTTACATAAAAGAAATTTCAAAAAGTGAACATCTTCTCGGTTACTTAAACACAATACACACATATAAAGCAAATAAGTTTTTTTATCTGTTTGATAAAACAACTCAGCCCTACTGAGCATATGTTATGATAAAAAAATGAAAAGTTGAGCAATCCATAAAAGGTTACTTAGGAAGCATATTGCTAAGTTTCACAGCAGCCATCACCTCCAGTCTTAATTTCTCAGCACTGAACCAGCAGTGACTTCTGGGATAACAATAAGGCATTTGTCGCACTTAAAATTTAACGTTAGCTGTAATCGAATAATTCAACACAAACATCTAATAACATTTGATTAGCAGTATATAGTTCTAGTGAACATTTTCTCACAACTGATAGTTTACACTTCTATCACAGCCTGGCAGTATGGCCATTATTCAAGAAATTTAAGATAAAAATTCAACTTTCTGTAAATCGTTTAATATATCTTTACCTCCTATATATTTTCCTTCTTTATGTATATACCAACTCCTTGCAGTTTTAATATTTGAGCATATCTGCAATACTTAGATTAACCAGACATTTTGTCTCTAGCAAAGCAAAAAACCAACTTAAATGAATAGATACATTTTCATAATTTGTCATATTTTATTATAAGCGATGGGTATTAAACTAAAGCTCTTTCCAGTCTTTTTTAGAGCACTTCATTTTATTAACGAATAAAGTGATGTAATAAGCACTAGTTAAATATGGAATAATGGCCAATAAGTGTCATCAGGCAAAACCTTGACTGAGATACATAACTAGAATATAAGAAAATATGTTATATGCACAGCATTATCTTAAGGCACCTGCCACATTTAAGTTTTGGTCCACTTTTAAAAACATGAAAAATTCAGCCAGGTCTAACTTATGACCAGTATGATACTTAATATGCAGGGGAAGACTTAAAAATATATATAATCCAGTCAAACTGTCGTCGTTACATTAAAATAAAAATCCCAGCAGAGAATCCTCTGAGCAGAAATAATTCAAACTTTTATACACGTAACACTTTAAAGATTGTGAAACAATCAAATTATTAACACAGATATGGGAGTACATTTACAATGCAATATGCAAAACTTCTGTAGTGAAGGAAGCTGCTTGCAAAGGTCTTGGGCACAAACTGTCTTCAAGGCTGATCTCAAAACAAAGGCACAGCTCCATCTGAAATTTAACATTAAACATTCATGAGTAGTTTATAATGAAAAGTTTTATATGCAACATTTGAATTTTTCTATTTTGGTAAAATTTATTTTAAAATAGTATAACATGCAAGTCATTGTTACAGTTCATTATCTATAAGTAACAATAACAAAACACAGTAACACAACCAATTATTCTGACCTAAAAAATAGAAACAAGACACTGAAACACTGCACAAAGAATTACAGCTGGATTCTTTATCTACAATGTCCCTAAAACCTTGCTTCTCTTCTACTTAGCATTTCAAAACAATAAAGTAAAATTGAATTATTTCTTCAAGTAATCAACACATGATCTACTTAAATGTTAGTTGCTACACAAAGAGTCAACTGGCTTAAGTGATACAAGGCTGTTTCAGCCTACTAATGAAAATGCTGGAAAACATCAGAAAAGACTTAAGAGTGCATAAAGTTAATATATTCAACATATATTAAATACAGATTCCTCAGACTTACTAGAGATATTCATTACTTTAAATTATAAAGGTTTATATGAAAATTTCACACATATATTGTAAAAAAACTCAAGGTAAGAAATAATTTAATATGAACATTAAAGATTTAGAAACACAACTAACTTACTTTAACTAATTTTGCCCGAGTTACAGACAGTTGTATAAATTAAAAAAAAGTTCAGTAATCAAAACAAAATTAAAAAAATTTAATGAATTTTTAACACCATTTCTACTTCCTTGCATGAAGTAAAGGAAGTATTGTAATCACGAAAAATTCCGGATATCATATTTCAACAGAAATAGCCATTTTGACCATTACTGAATGCAATTTAACGATGTTTTTGTGCGACATCTGTAATTAATGACAGAATAAAGGACTCTTTTCCCCCAAACGAATTATTAAACTGATTTAAAGTGGATTCAAAAGAGATTTTTTTCGTCGTGTGTGTACATATGCATCTCGAAATTTAATTATGTTGTTCTTATTTTCCTGTTAAGGTTTTTACCCCTTTAGTTAATTTGCATGCAATAGTTGTAGAATTATCAACAATTTAAAAGTTGTTTAAGTGCGGCTAAGCCTAATTTTTTTTTTACCATAGCAACCATATTTGTTTACATTTGAAAATTAGCAGAATATCGATTTAAGTCTTTCTGCACCTTCAGAGTCTTTTTGCCGAGTGGGACTAAAAAACTTTTGTGCACCGAAAAATTTTGCCTTCTTGCCTGCTGGCCGAATTGCTTGTTTTTGAGTAGAAACTCCAATTTTAATTGTAAAAACCTGTTTGTCTTAACTGTATTTGGCGTTTCATTTTTTCTATATCTTTCAATTTCAATCCTTAATGAAGATAAGAGTTTTTATGTGTTTCTGCCTTGCATGAAATAACTGAATTAAATGAATGAGAATATACCTCTAATGAAATTTGAGGAAATAAGTTTAAATGAAATGCAGGAAAAAATGCATATAATTTCCATACAAGGAAGTCATATGGCGTACACATCAGATTTTTTTTAAATATTTAATCACAGTTAAGAACCATACGATTTTAAAAATTATTACACTTAGTCAAAATTAAAAAATATAAAATTATGTCACTAATGACAATGTTCTACACCCATTTATACTAGATGAATTTTCAAAGTTACAAGACATCAATTATCTATTAGTGGTAGGTATGAAAGCACTCCTACCATTGCCACATCAGAGGAGTTAAATACAGTATCATTTACACAAAGAGGAGACTAAGTAACAATTCTACCCATGATTCATACAACAGCATATCAAGATTAAATTAAATGCTGGTATTATTACCAACTCAAGTTTATATAGTCCAAAATCACAGCTGTTAACATATTAGAGAGAGGTTATTTTATCCCCTAACGTAATTCCAGTAGCTGTGTATTTTCCTGGTAAGGTGTTTTTCTTGTGTGTGTGTGTGTGTTAGCATTGGAATCACTTGAAAGCACTTACGCTTTTTTACAGGTTTAATCTGTCACTAGAACCATTCTCACAACAATTGAAATGCACATTCACACAGTAATTATCTCCATAACTACATGAAATATACCAGTGTAGACCACAGACATAACCTGTGGCCATCTAAAGACAGCATGTAGAAAACATGAGTTATCTTTTAATCTGTCTATACCAGACAATACGTGAAAGATGAGTAAACCTTGCAATCAATTGGCAATTTGTTAAAAATATTCATCGCCTTGTAAAGCCTGACTGAAGCAGGGTGTTCCAACAGTGCATAACATGCTTGGTCTTGATGTTCACAGCATGTGATAAGAGCTGTAAAAAATGCCACGGTAATAAGAATAAGCTAAAGTATAAAAATTCTCAAAATTGAAATTAAGTCTAAAAGAATGATGTAGAGGAGAAACTGGCACAGGATCTTGATATAGTATTTAAAAACTATTTGTACTACTATAAAATTTGTGCAAAGTTAAAAATGCTTTACTCTGGTTTAAAAACTTAACTATCATTTTAAGTTTTACATTTCATTATTAAAAGGCAAAAAAAAAATTAAAATGAAGACCAGTTTCAATGAACTTAAATAGAGATGGGCTGAATTAGCCAAAACGTTTCAGCATAAAAGATCTGGATAGTTAATTAAAATACGAATTACAGAAAATATAGCATCACAGTTTGCACAGACTGGAGCATTCTCTGCTAATACAGGATCTACCAATCCATAAGCATGTTCAAAGGATGCCTTTTCAGCTTTTGTTTGCAAACCAAACAATTTGAAACTTATTTATTTCTAACTCCCAGTGCTGACTAAAAAAAAAATTTCTGCTTTGGATAGTTTATGATACCTGCAAAAGGGATATCAAGTACATAGACAGCATCAGCAGATTTAGCAGCAGTATCTGCAAGCTCATTGCCTCTTATATGCCAACGCGGCCAAGAATCCAATAATATCGAATATAAGATCTAAAGGTCTTAAAAGATCTACATGAAGATTAATGACGTCGCTCAGTAGAGGATTTCTTGAATGATCTTCAGATTCTAATAATTTGAGCGCACTTAGTGAGCCCAAGTAAAGAATGGATTTCCTTTCCTGTTTTGAAAAGAATTGAAATACTTGATTAATAACCGTAATTTCTGGCAGAAGAAAAACTTTGTGCAATCGGATGCCCTCAATAATATGGAGACAAACAATGATCCAACATGATCATTGGAATTGGATCCATGAGAAACAGGAGTATAATTGAAAATATATCTATGCCCATAGAAGATTTGTATATAATCCTAGTGTCATCCTTGCTGGAAGGTGAAAAATATTCAGGAGTTCCATTTTTGTCTTTTTTCATACAGGAATAATAAAATCCTTATCAGTTTCAGGGTTTAACTCATTCAATGAATGCTTTTCAAGATGTGAGAGAATTCACAAACCAAAACATAGAATACAAGAGTGCCAGTAGAAGGATGTGAGAAACATTATCTTAAAATAATAGCTAATAGATAAATGGTCACACCTTAACCTCCTGAGAGGCATTTTTTGTCACTTGATATATACTAGTTTATAATAATCTTAAATATTTTGTTTTCTTATTTTCTTTAATGATGTAAATATTACCTTAATTAATGGAAGTTTATGGAAAAAAAAAGACAAGATTTTATACAAATTTAGATAATAAACGCTGTTTCAATAGGTCTTTATGAGCTGATCTAGAAACGAGTGAAAATAAATGTCATTCTGAAAATTTAATACTTAGCTGTCAATAAATTTGAACTGCACAATGTAACCTTGAAATTTGAAGGTTACCAACCTTTAGATTTCAAAGGCAGAATAGATATAATTTGTAATTCCTGCCCCCCTTACATCATTCCTATTACTATTTATATGCATTCTGTAAATAATTACTAAACAGAATTTAAAATTTAGTAAAAATTGTTCTTCATTATGGAAAACGTTTTTGGCATGCCAGCTATTTCCAGATTGTGCATTCGGCCCACAGGCAATTTCAGTTTAAGATCTTCGCTCTACAAGATAAAGGACTTAAACACCACTTTGAAATAAAAATTAAAGCAGTAAATTTTTCTTTCAAATAATTGAAGTCACAGTCACCGTGACCGAGTTTCCTAGATTTTATTTGAAATGAATAAAAATCCAGTTTGCCAAATTGGCATAGAATTGCCAACTTCTAAAGACTATTTTGAATTGCTCAACATTTTATAAATAGTATTTCATTCTTGTGAAATCAAATTTTTCATATAATGCGAAGTAACATCTAAACATTTTTTAGACTAATTCTGTAACTTGCCAACAGATGGCATCTTACAGAATGCATGTCATCTGTTGTACAAAGTCATGCAGTCACAAGGAGCATGGACTATTAAAAAATCAGTGTGCCACGAGACATTGTACATTTGGTAACTGTGCAGCTTGTGTTATTATCACCATACGAGTTACCACTTTTGGAATTCAAATATGAACAAGCTTGAATTGATGAGCGAACATGAAATTTTGCATAAAACTCGACAAATTGCCACTGAGAAAAACTGCCTCTCAAAAATCTGCCACTGAGATGTTGCATATATGCAAACTTTACAGAAGTGTTGCCAAGAGTTGTAAGAGATGTTCTGAACGCAAGTGTTTAAACAGCAAAAAAGCATCGCTGGAAGAGGATCAAAGATCAGGGTGCCATTTTAACGCCACTGCAGAGATCCACTCACACTTTCAAAAGTGAATTCTCAGGGACATTACAAAAGTGGTAAGAATGCTTAGAACACTGTATTGCTGTGCAAGCAGAGTACTTTGATAGTCTGTACTCTTGAAGGAAAAAAATTGTCGTCAACAAAGCTGGTCTTTAAACCGATACCCTTGTATTTTTTTAATGCAATTTAATGTGCATTTAATTGAAATATTTGTTACAAGTGCTTTAGATGTAGCAAAGGTGTTTTTATAAGTATTATTAATGTTAAAAATTTTGATTTACAGCAGAGCATATACCAATAATAAGTTAGATTTTAACAATTTCCCTCCATACATGAGAAAAGCTTTGTTTTAGGGAAAGGAAATTGGGTTAGATCATTAACATATTGCAATTTATACATGAAAAGATTCAATTTTGAATTTACTGAATTTAACACAATTCAGAATACAAAAACTTAAACTCTACCGAGATGGATTGATTAGAATATATAACCAAAATACAGTTTTCCATTTGACAGAATAACAGCTTGGTTTTACGAAGTTCTTATTCAAAGAATATGGAAAGAAAATTATACAAAAAATTTATCACAAGCACATGCAACAAACATGGCAATAACTTGATAAAATTTTAGTAGTGTGCTTTCTACACATAAGAAATAAAATTTCTGCCAACAGATTACATAAGACCTTGATAAAAACTTATGACTAAAACAGCAATAACTGTAAGCCACAAAACCATATAGCTTTATGGGATAACATAGTCAATATTCATCCTCACTTGAAAATTAACATAGAATAGTTAAATCTTAGCCATCATACAAGCAATCTACGTAGCGTATTCGGAAACTAAGTACTGTTTCATTCTAGCGCCGTTGCAGCGCTGTGATAGGCATCCCGCGCATGCGCACTAGTCTTTCTTGTTCACTGACTTTCAATTGTCGCCACTTTGGTTGCTCTATGTTGTGTTTTCAGTTTGCTGTGCACATTCAAAATGTTTAAGACAATTAGTTCTTCCGCTAACTGTGAGATTCGTGCCGTGATTAAATTTTTGAACGCGAGGAATGTTAAACTGGCCGAAATTTATCGGCAAGTGACAGAAGTTTACGGTGAATACGCGATAAGTGATGGAATGGTGAGAAAGTGGGTAAGAATGTTTAATGCAGGTCGAACAAATGTCCATGCCGAGGCTTGGAGTGGTCGGCCTTCTGTTGTCACCGATGATTTGGTAAGGAAAGTTGATGAAACAATTCATGAGAACAGATGCTTCACAATGACAACTCTTTCAGACGCTTTTCCACAAATTTCACGTACTGTTTTGTTCGAAATTGTGTCTGACAACTTGAATTATCGCAAACTGTGTTCCCGATGGGTTCCAAAAATGCCCACTGATGCTCACAAAACAAAGCGACTTGGTAGTGCCCTGACATTTCTCACGCAGTACAGTGATGAGAAAGAAAACTTTTTAAACCAAATTGTGACAGGTGATGAAACTTGGGTGTGTCATTTCACACCAGAATCGAAACAACAATCGATGGAGTGGAGACACACTCATTCTCTGAAAAAACAAAAGTTCAAAGTGACAATGTCATCACAAAAAATCATGTGCACTGTATTCTGGGATAGGAAAGGCGTTTTGCTTACTGAATTTCTTCCCAGAGGTGAAACCATTAATGCGGCACGACATTGTGAGACTTAACAAAACTAAGACGTGCCATTCAAAACAAACGAAGAGGATTGCTCGGTAAAGGAATTGTGTTGCTCCATGACAATGCTCGGCCCCATACTGCTGGTGTCACTCGATCGTTAATTCGACAATTTCATTGGGAGCAGTTCGATCACCCGACGTACAGCCCGGACTTGGCACTGTCCGACTATCACTTGTGCCTGCACATGAAGCGCGAGTTTGGTGGCAAGCACTTTGGATCTGACGATGACACGAAAAATGCTGTGGAGTCGTGGTTATCGAAACTGGCGGGAAGTTTCTTTGATGATGGTATACAAAAGCTGGTCACCCGCTATGACAAGTGTTTGATCATTGGCGGAAACTATGTTGAAAAATAGTTTAAGACATGAATTTTCATGTAAAAATAAAATTGGATTCGAAAAAATTGTTTTACTATTTTTTTTCAAAACTGTACTTATTTTCCGAATACGGCTCGTATATAAAAAATTTTAAACCAATGTTTTTTCTAAATGACTACACACATGTACTTCATTCACTGCATTAAAAGTCATTACTAGAAAAAGCACAGATGACGCTTTTAGTAGTAGTTAATTAAAACAATAAAATGAACTGTCTGTTTCACTATACATATACTATGCATACTATAAAAAAGTCTACAGAAAATAGCTGTCCAATGAGAGAAAAGATTAACCATTATATATGTTCTGAACAAAATGAACAGCGAGATCTTGAAAAATTTATGGCAAGTAATGACAGTTAATATACTTACATAGAATGTCAGATACTGCATGAATAATTTCAATTTAGCTAACAAATGACTACAGAAATGCTTTTCCCCCCAAAATTGACAACTTTCATACAGCTTACACATAT
Organism: Stegodyphus mimosarum; assembly: GCA_000611955.2. Lineage (NCBI taxonomy): Eukaryota > Metazoa > Arthropoda > Arachnida > Araneae > Eresidae > Stegodyphus > Stegodyphus mimosarum. The sequence continues at coordinate 722,079 of KK115172.1, forward strand.
ACTATTTCAAATCAGAATTGAAAATTATTTACAAGTTTCAGTTAGGCTTGGTTATAAGACACTGACAATACATCAAGACAAATCTCAATATGAAAACAATTAGGACTATGAATTAATTCTACAGCATTTACAAATGTAACCTATTTCCCGCTTCTCAATGCCAATGAGGCTTAATAAAATATTTACAATATGAACAGATTTGTTATTTGTAAATATCAGTATTAACTGGTAAATATGCAATACTTTATACCACTCTAAGTTAATGTAATATTAAAGTTCTAAAAAGTTAGTTCATGACACCAAGTAAAGACAATGCTCTCCCAAAACAATTACATTTAGTTTAAGAAAAGTGAAAAGCAGTAGAAACCCTAGATGACAATCTGAGATAAGAACTTTAAAGATTTTCAATTGTAATTTTATCAAATTCATATGAATAGCTATCAAACAGATTGAGTTATGAGATACTACCCTAGACTTCAACTAAAGAATAAATTATTCATTTGTCATAGAATTAATCATGCTTAAAATTTTAAAGTCAATAATTTAAGGAAAATATTCTCACCAAAACTTCCTAGGGCATGCTCTGTAACACTAAGGCATAATGACTCCAGCCTGATGTTAATCTCAGGATCATTCGAGTCCACACCTAAAATTAAACACATTACCAGATGCAAATACTACTTTCTCAAGGGAAAAATTTTAAATTGCAAGATTTAAATGAATGATTTTAACTGTATAAACAACAACAACAACAATTTACCTTCCACAGTCTTCCCAAACATAGATGCAGGTAATGGATTAGGACGAACAGGTGCAGAATTAGTCCTTTGAATCTGCACATGTGGTTTCATATGCTTGATTGAAAAAATAATGAAAAATATGTAAATTGGAAACAAACAATATTGCAAATGTAATGCAAAATAATTACAATATACACACAATTAGTTTTGTTAAGGTACATAAAACCAATTTATAGCTTTTTAATGAAAAACAAATTACTTTTTCTAATACAAGTTTAACTACAGCTGGAGACATGCATTATCACCAGCAATGACTAAAAATCCTTAACTAGTATTCTGATATGCAGATTCAGAAATCTTTTGAGAAGAATGAGATCCCAAGCCATAAACTAGGCTGGCAGAAAGGTTAGCTTATTTGAATATAGCAGAACATACCAAGGCTATTTTTTAAGAGGAGGGATACCTTCATGGAAAGAAAACCTGCTTATATTCACACTAAACATGGGGCAAACCACAAAAGCCTACCACAACAAATCCTAAAATACCACTCTGTATGCCTGTGTTCCAACCCAGACAAATTACCAGGACTGGCAAACACTATCATCACTTGTTAAAATTATTTTCACCATCATTTTAACTGAATATTTAGCTTTGATATTTGAGTTTATAACAAAAAGAACAAACTTTAATTGATAGAGACAGTAGCTCATGCTAACATTAAATGCAGTCTATGTAAGAAGTAATTATTACACAAAACGTAATTTAGCAGATTCTATAGTTCTAATATTGTGACTAGTTAAAAATTATACTAAATGACTGATTTCAAAAGAGATTTACTACCCTATTCACAACTGAGGTGTATAACTGCACCATCTATCACAGACAGATTGTATATTTTTGCATCATAATAACTATAGAAGTAATTACCAAAGCTAAGCAAAACTAATTTCAATATAAGAATACAAGATTTTTTTTTAAAATCAAAAATAAGATTAATACTTTTTTTCCCCCAATGATTTTAACATTATTTAAACAACAAGTCGGAACATAAGACCACATGTCACAAAGTGAAATCAATTTCTTGTTGACTTTAATAAGAGTGCAGTTATGGGCTTCTCCGAGAAATTATAAAGGGCATGCATACCACTATCCCACATGAGTCATTAGTCTGTTTGAGGAAACTACATAGTTAGTTACAAACATCTTTAAGTAATTAGGTCTACAGAAACTTCAGATACAGCTTGCTACAGATACATTAATTGCTGCAGATTATATGAAAAGCAATCTCTTGAATACAAACACTAATTTTAACACACTTGCTTCAGAAAACACAGTTCAACCAAACTGCTGATGAATACAGCCATGAAACTGCATTACAGCAGCACAACATTTTTATTATAATGAATTTACATATGCAGGAGTATGCTGGAGAGGATGCAAATTAACTTTCATTCAAACAAACAAACAAAAGCCTATTTTACAATAATATGCACTTGTATTTTGGCTTAGGAATGTTACTGTCAGAAAATCACCGATGACGCATAAGAGTAAAATGTATGGACATTTCAAAGGAAATATCAAAACATTGAATTCCTCAAATTAATTTCAATATATAACTTCATTTAACTAAATAATTGGTAGCTATCAATAGAAAACCTTTCATGCAGATTTCAAGAAAAGTATGATGCATAACACATGCAATAGTAAATACCACGGTAATATTTATGTGACTTCATGGTCCATACTCAAATTTGTATGTAAAGTATTTAAGATAATAAAAATCGCAATCTTTTTGAAAAAAAGATATGTTTCATGATATAACCTTTTAAAGTGCAGAATGAAATAAAACAGTTATGTTATTTTTCCCAAGGTATGAGAAATAACGATAAATTCTTAAGATTGCCCTCAATAAACGGTCAAGAATTTTCATTCATAAGCACACAAATGACAAATATCACCCAGATGTCCATGCATAACCATAAATTTTTAATTGAATACAGTCAAACTAATATTGATATAAGGAAAACAGCATGCAAGGAAAAGACTGATAAAGGACAAGGTTTAGATTTAAAACTGAACACAGAAGGCATACCTAACAGAATATATGCCAGAATTTTCTTCCAAAGCTTAATTTACAGTCAATGACATGCTTTCTCACAAAATCAAATAAAATTCATTTTTTGGGAGGGATATTTGCTCAGTCTTAGTTATTTAACAGAATTCATGAATAGTAAATTCACTTCAAAAGTACCAGGTTTAATTTTATTTTGGAACTCTGATATTGAAAAGGGTACCTATGAACATCACCTTCCAATTTTATACAGATGAGAAAATAGTACATAGCAAATCACATTATAAACAAATGTACTTACATCTTGCAAACTAGGCCTCTTGATCACAGCAGATAATGGACTTCGCTGATTTGTTTGTGATGAAAAATTTCCAGTAACATTTTGTCTGCTAATTGGCAGACGCTGAGGAGGCTGTTGAAACTGGACGGGCATTCTTCGCCTCAGCGATACAGAACCACCAACAACAGAATCATGTTCTGTATTCTGTGAAGTTCCATTATGATAGTTGTTCCATTTGCTGCAAAAAACATTTAGTTTGTTTAAAATTAACACTATTCATGCATCCAAATTTTACAAAACTGGTACTCTTCTATTTTGGCAATGCAAATCTCACCAAGCAGACTTTATTGCCGACAACACAAAGTACAAATAACAAAATTTATAATGCTGCAAATCTTGCCAAGCAGACTTTACTGACCACAACATACAGAATGCACACAAAAAATGTTAACAAATGTTAGTTCTAAGAATTTTTTTTACTTTGGAGGCATAAACATTTTAATATTGTTTAAAATTTTTACAAATGGGTCTGTTTCCTTTCTCCACTTAAATTCCACAAGATAACTTTCCAGACGAAAACGTGGCATGCCTCAGTGTTTATTTTGCCATTTGGTGTTAACACACAATCTTTGTTTTTCGTGTGTACGTTCCAGTTTCCGGATTGACAAAATTCTATTTATGGTTCACTTTGAATATGAAATATTTGAAACTTTACTCTTCCAATTTTCCAGTGCAGTTAGATTCCCACGAATCGAAATATATTATAATTCCTTTTCTAATATTTTCCTTAATTGCATTTAATATAATGCTCATGGATGGGTTTGGCACCTTCACAAGGAAACACTTGTTTGTAAAGATCCACTGTTGGAGTAGAATCTGTCACGCACTGTTTCTGCACTTCATAAGTCTAATTTCAGCCACTTCGGCGATTACACAAGTCCTCCTATTTTCCATTGTTGATGTTTAAGCAAAGAATCCACACAAACTGAAAATGTTAGTTACACGTAATTATTCAGTTACATGTAGTTATTCTAGTCCACAACTGTTCCGTGACAGATTTCCAGCTCTTTTCACACAATTTAACTGAAGTTAATTCTTCGCTACAACCATAAATAAACCCCCCACACTTCAAGAAACTTAATTTTGATGACTCAAACCATACCTTTCCGGGTACTTCTTTTACTGCAACAAGATGAAAGGTTACAAACGGCATTGAATTTCAACATCAAAATACAGTTTTATTTCTTGATTATCACAAGTAGCAATTTTAGGCAAAATGCCTTTGGCTTGAAAGAATCTGAAAGATTACCTTGTTCTGAGAAAAACCCAAATTTTCATTGGTTTTTCATTTATTTTTGATGTATTAGAAAAAAGACATGACTTGTTTTGAAAATGTGATGGTAAGAGGCTGTCAGCAAAGATTTTGTTTGGTGATGACTGTACTGGCAAAATGGAAAAGTACCCCAAAACTATATAATAGTAATCTGCATACGGCAATTTTTAAAAGTTTAATATTAACAATCGTATTTTATAAAAATAAATGTGCTTTGTTACATATGCATTAATAAACAAAGGGTACTGGCATAATTCTATAACATACTGCATTCTGACATCACAGGTACCAAGCAAGCTTTTGAATTATGCGTTAAAAAATCTTATATCAGGAAAACATTATACAGCAAAATATTTAATCTTTATAAACCCCTAACTAATCATTGCTCAGTTCTTGAACATTTACACATGTTTGGTTAAAATTATCCTCAAAATTTCAGTTGCTAAATTATATCTTAATCCCCCCCCCCTTATTTCAAAACTGATCAACGGAAGTTGATTATTCCAATTTTGTCCTTGTTAAACTATTCACAAGCCTTCAAAATGAATTTTTGCTCCTCTCCTTTTTCCAGCAGAAATTAACACAATTGTCAAGTTATTTAAATGATGACTTTCTGAAGTATGACAGAATAATTTATTTTCTTAGAGATGACATCTTAGAGAAGAACCACTTGAACAGCAATTCTTCAAAATGCATTATTCGTATATTACGTATTTCTCACTTTCAAATAAAGAAACCAAAGGTTTTAAAATACCTAAATTACTTTTAAATAGGTTTTAAATAAAAAATGAGTACTAAAAATTTTAAGATTTTAAAAGCCTATTTTTTAACTGTAATACAAATTCTTTGTAATAACTGAATGCAAGATTCTCCAGATTTTAAAGCAATTGATATAACTGTCAAATTAAAATACAAAAAGTTACTATGAATACTTTTGTTGAAATTCAAATTGTTATATAATAAGTGCCTAGAAAATTCAGTTTAACAATTACTGCGAATTTCAAAGCACTGCTCTCAATTTTGTATTTTTATAAGTTTTTGAGCTTTGACGTGAAAGCACAATTACACACTTTCGTTAGTTAGTAAACTGATCTCCAATATTCGTACCTGACTTGACATTTAAAAATATTACTTACATGAGCTTAAATCTGCATTAATACTGAAATAAAAAACATGGTTTTAAAAATGCATCTTGGATTAAGAATTAACTCAGACTCACAAAAACCAACCTAAAATTTTCAAACAGGAAATTTCATCAATTTTTCTTTTAGGTTTATTGAAATTTATACAACAGACTTATTTTATCTACTGATTAACAGATTGTTTTCTAACGCATCCTTCCACAAAGCTTGCTTGAGACAGTTGCCCAATATTTACAACCATACTTCTAACAAAATAGAAGTGTACCTGATAAAAAAAAAAAAAAAAACCCACTTTAAAATAACTTCTAATTTATAAATTATTAATTATGGCAAAGTATTTGGGAACTATTTGTCTAATAAGGTAGATTTTTTCTGGAGGATTTCAGAAAAAATAGCTCATGTTCATAATAAACAATGAGAAAATCAGATCAACTGTTTCAAACAGAAAAATAAATCCAGAAAGACAAAAATTGTTTTAAGATTCATTCTATATAAATAAGGATGTTACAAAACATACTTTCTCTGCCTGTTATCTAAGGAACGGCGGGGAGGTAAAGGATGGCAAGCTTTCTGAATTTGTTGTTTCCAAGAAAACAAACGTCTTTTTTGAACAGGGGTAAATGCCTAAAAAGAAAAATTGTAACAGGAAGAAATTCAAATTTTTGGTATTAATACACATACATATTTTTGCTTGTTAATAACTACTGACCAAAAATTAAACAATGGATACAAAATCCATTTTCTTTATCCAGAAAACAATAGTAAATTTCACATGCAGTATTCATAATTTGAAATTCTAAGAACTGACATGAAGTTTTGTCTCTTAATGCACTCAACTGAGTTAACTAGTATACGAAACTAAATTATTTCAGTGCACCAAGCAAATATGTTCAAGAATTTTTTTTAATACACAGAAGATATCCACTACAGTTTGAGTTAAAATAAAGAGGTAGAGTTAAAAATAAAAAGGGGGCAGGAAAAAGACCACTTTCTGAATTTATATTGGTACATTACGAGAAACAGTATATTTTCAAAGAAAAATTTTACGAGAGATTCTCAAAAACTACTCAAAAGCACTATACATGAATAGTTACAGGTAGAAGTGAACAGGATATCAATTTCATTAGTAATCTTAAGGATAGTCTTACTACACTGACTGTCCAGTTTTGCCTCAATTTTGATGGAGAATAACCCGCAGTATTGCTCTGAGGATCCCTAAAACCCTCTCTTCCCTTAGTGTAAAACTATTCAAGAGGACTTTTGGCTTGCAAGTGGGCTCATGCCTTACAGAAACTATACACTTACTAACACATGCTTTCACTGGAATTTGACCTCGGGCTCATTACAGCAGCCAGGATTGCTAACCATTATACTTACCATGGCTGTATTATACATAAACACAGAGAGTTTATTATTAAACTGAAATTTGATATACTCTCAATGTACATAAAAGTGAATTATTGAAATGGTAGAATGGACATAAAAAATTAATGAAGTCAGAAAAAGTCCAATAGTCTATGCAATGTTTGGAAAGGCTCATTGGTTACTCTGCTTCTTTTTGTGATTTGCAGATAATCTTTTATTCAAAAGTTCACATTTATAAATCATTTGCTTCTTTATTCATAAGGGTTTGGATTTTTGACCATTTGATTAAAACAAAATACTCGAAGGCTTTCTGCTTAAGAGGAGGGACACTCATGAAGGACTCTACGGAAACTGGCTCATATCCATCTTATACATAGTGGAAAGCCCTGAGAATGGCCATGAAGCCACTCTGTTCACTTGAAATCAAACTATCAGGCTTCAGAAAATTTACCGCTCAGCTACTCATTGTAAGAGAATGAAATAATTACGTGACAGTCTACCAGAAGCTGGATAATATTAATCCCACCTACGGATCTAGGAATTATTCAAAATTCTAAACACAGAAAATATTTCATGCATAGCCTATTTAATCATTGATTGCAACCTCAAAGATTTCCAAGATAAATTGAAAATAAAAGAGGTACTTTACACAGTTGCTACTGCTTGGAAATATGTATACACTGATGAGCCAAAACATTATGACCATCCCAAGATTTTTCAATAAAATCATCTGGATGACAAGAAGGACATGTGATTAAGCAGGTATGATATTTAAACTGCTGCTGCTGAATAACGCAAGAAAACATTCTTGCACTTATTTTTGCTACTGACCTATGAAATCTAAGAAACTGCATGACTGGTAGGTTGTTCAACATCTGCCATTGTTAGTATTTATGCAAAGTGACAGTGAAACCAGAAGTAGACGCCAAAGTGTTGGACGTCTATGTGTTAAAGAAAACGTATATCCTGCTGGGTACAGAAAAATCGGCACCAGACAGTGGCTCAGCTCACAGCCCAATACAATGCAGGGCCAAATGTTTCAGAATACAGTTTCAGCAGACACTGTTGAATATGGGACTGGGCAGCAGATTTTCCACTTGTATGCCTCAGCTGACCAAGCATCCTGTCAACTAAACCTACAGTGGGCCCAGGAACATAGAGTTTGAACCATGGAAAACAGTTGCCTGGTCGGATGAATCGCGATTTCTCACTCATCACGTCAATGGTTGTGTAAGGGTACATAGTCTTCCAGGTGAACAGTTGCTGCCCGCCCCCTAGTACAGCAAATCGTACAAAGGCTGATGGTGGAGGCATTAGCTTTGGAAGACATTCTCATGGGTGGCTTTGGACTCTTAGTTGTGGTAGAACAGACCACAAAAGCTGCAAACTATATGAAAATAAGTGCAGATCAGTTGTACCCTTATATGGCATCTGTCGTCTTAACTGGAAATGGAATCATCCAGCAGGACAACATCCCATGTCACAAGGCTTGAATTGTGTTGAGTGGTTAGAGGCACATAAAGATGATTTCCAATTAATGTCCTGGCCACTTGACTCGCTGGATTTTAATCAGATAGAACACATTTGGGATGTCATGCAGCGGCAGCTCAGAGCTCAAACACCACCATGTTGGAATATCTCGACTTTGCATGACTGTTGTTTTACATCCAAGGTGAGTTGCAACTGTTTTGCAAGCTAAAGTTCATGCAATGCATTGAGTAGGTGTGTCATAATGTTTTGGCTCTTGTATAACACATTAAAATGATCCAATGACCAACTAATTCTAAATAACTGGAAACAGTTCTAAGTCTTCCTTCAAACAACTTATTAATTACACCTTCAAAAAAATAAATTATTGAAAGGACTGATAGTGACAGATATTAATTAGTTGAAGTGGTAAGTGAAGACAATTCAAAGTATGCTAAATGCCGAATGGCTATGATTCACCAAAAAACTAACTATCAAGAAAATTAAAATTATATTCCACAGAATGATCCTTAATCCCCCCCCCCCCAAGCTCTGTTTCACTTTCTCCGAAAATCTGCACCGAAAGAAATTCATTTTCAACCATTGTTATAAAATAATTTTAATAAAGGCTTTGAAGAACTGAAAGGTGAATATGAAAAGTTGCCTAATGTCCTGGCCACTCATAATTATCATAATTATGAGTGGCCAGGTTATTATCATAATTATCACAATAATTATGATAATTGTGATAATTATCATAATTTTCTCGCTCAGTTATAAAGTTCCATGGTTCATGTTCCGTAACCATGATGCTCAGAATTTCCATTAAATTGTCAATTAAATTTTTTAGTTCTCAACAACCTCTTTTTCACTTTCTTCATTATAAGTAACAATATTTTCTGGATTTAGAACCATACTAGGGTTTCACCAACCATTAGTTCATTGATAATTGGGACACTGTCACTGCAATGAAAAACTTCTGTACAGCATCTTCTTTCAATACCTACAGTGGTATTAAGTAATACATTCCGTCAATTGGAAAATTTTGCCTTTTGAGATATCCCAAAATATTCAAATTTGAAGCTATGCATCCTCATCATGAGATAAATCAGCTGGCCATAAATTATTCCAGGTATTTTTTTTTTAAAACCTGGACACATAATCTCCCATGACCTTGCAATACTCTTAACATCAGATTTTATGCTAAAATCTTAAAAATAATGAATGGTCTTGCCACTGCTAAAAAACTAACACAGATTTAAAAAAGGCTACTTTACTCTGCTATCCAGTGGCTAAAGGATGGATGTTCAGTTTGGAGGAAAGAATAAGAGCAAGATGTTATATTTTTACTAAAACCAAGTTAAATGTGAGTTGAAAAGCTGACCACAATCAGGACAATTTTTTTCATCATTCAGTAAACTACCTGCTTTCAAATGTTAATAAGCGTTGGGTGTGAAACAATTTTTAAAAATAATCATTCATTAATATTTGTGTCGTACATGTTTTATTTGAACGATAGATGGGAAAATTTGTACATCTTTAACTGTACAAGGTTGTGTATTTTTTCCAATAAAAAGTTTGTGTTCTTGCAGTATCCGCACAAACCAAAATTGTTGTTTGGCTTTGGAAATCTTTGATATCAGAACCTTTTCTTCAGAGGTTGCCAACATATTTCATGGTAAATATCTTCAGAAAAAACTAATTTTGTCAGCACTATAAATTTGTTCTAGAGATGACTTCACAATTCATAATTCAATGAATTCATTTTTCACTGAAATTTTTAACTGCCTTATACCATAGTGATATTAAAATTGGTTAACCAGCCTCTTGAATATGCACATTCAGTTTTCAAGTACATTTCCCCACAAAATATTTTGTGGCATGCCCTCATTGACAAGTTGCTCCATACATTCAATCATCACTTTTCACGATGGTCACTTTTAGCATGATGAATGACGTTAATCACTGCAAGCGGGAAGTTGAAATCGATAAAAATTCAAGTTCCTTTTCATATTTATGTCATACCATCTTTTCAAAGTCATACTCCTTGCATAATTTTCAGATGGATATACATTTATCCATATTTAGCAGCAATTCTGCTTTGTTTAATGAACGTAGAAACGTGCTCTCACTTTGTAGATCGTGCTGCAGCTCCAGAATTAGAAACTGACATAATCAAAAATTGAAACTTTGCACTTTACGTAAGACTGCCTGCAAAAATAATAAGTTGGATCAAACCAGAAAGTTAAGGAACAGTGCAATTTGCTACATTAGCTGAACTTAATCCTTGGCATCAGTACTGCCTCATTTTAGCCTAGCTTAACTAGCATCCACTACATACTACTGGCAATTAGCCATAACAACAGTGACTAAAAACATTTTGTTCCACTAAATTTTGTCTTGCTTCTATTGTGCATTGAGGCTTCAACTGTAATTACTTCTTTATTATACTTGTACCTATTTTCAACAAATGATTAAGGCTTATGAGAGTCCCGAATAAATAAATTCACACGTATATCTTAAGCTTACCAATGGCTGGAATTACATATTTAGTTGCCCAGTGAAAATACCGCAGGTCTTAAATTCTGCTGTTAAAATTCTGTCTCCCTAAATATATCTGATAAATCAGTCATTCTGAATTCAAACAGCTCAAAATGTAATCTTTTGGCATTCGAGTATCATTTACAAAATCTATTTTGTGCATATGGAAAGAAATTTCAGTTAAACTTCCCCTCGTCCACACACTCAATACTTCATAGCGCAGTTAGCTAGCACTGAGTATAAAACGTTGCCAAGCTCTTTAATATTCAATTACCAATATTCTTAAAAAATTACTTTAGGCATCTTTGCATGAGTCATTTCTCAAGCTGCCAAATGTTAAAAGAAAGCAAAACATTAATAACGATTCCCCATGTTGGCCTCAGGGATATAAATTATTCAGTAGATGTAAAAATCAGCAATGTTTTAATGTAAAATGTTTCAGTTAGAGATGCATGCCAAATAAAAAAAGAGCCAGGGGCTAAATTATTAATCACATAATTTTATGTTACTAAATGATTGTTTCTTCAATGTGGAGGCATTTTATTTATGGGTGAAGTGGAATTAAGAATTACGACTCTACATTTTCTTACGAAAATTTATCAAATATCTGTCCAGAGGTCCCGGTTTACAGAGCATTCCAAATATTGGACATCCAGATTTAGCTTGATACTGTATACACTTATCAGGTATGCTTATTTTAATACATATAAACATACAAAATATACAATACACATGTAAAAACAAACATGCACACAGATGGAAACCTGCCTACAAGCTATCAAAGTGTGAGAATAGTTTATTAATTTATGGATTGCATTAAAAGCAATATTCAGCCACAGAAAATAAATAACCATCAAATAAATATAATGTATTTCAGTTCGTTAAAGTTTATGGATGAACATGCACTGAAAATTTATGAAGTATCTTTACCTCATGGCTAAGGCACTTGTCAACGAGCATCACAAAGAAATTCATGTTCTCATCTTGGTTAGGCGAGATCAATAAATTTGAACAAACTGGATAAAAGCAAATAAATCAAATTACATATTGGAAGAACTGTTACGCAATAAAAGAATAACAAAAATGTATAAAATAGGCAAAGTTCAAAGGCAGAAATCTGTTATACTTTTCCCTAATAGGCGTGTCATCTGACCAGGTAAATCCCCTTCTGGAACTTGAGACAAACTGTCACTATCATTAATCGTTGGACTAGGAGGGGCACTTGGAGGATCAGAACATGATGATTCGGATTCACCACCATTGACAATTCCTGACCTCATTGAATCTACATTGGAAATGGGACAACTGTATGCTTTTATCGGTGTTTGGATCATGCTTTTAATTTCATTAAGGGCATTTCGTATCGTTCCTTCTCCATCTTGGATATCCTACAAGAATAAATGATTTTTTTTAAAATCTTCCTGCAGATTAAAAATATTACAAGATACAATTACATAGGTACAGGGTGCATACAGTTGAATTGTTTTAACAATGAATACCGATTTCAATTAAAAAATAAAAGTATGCATTTGAATAATTACATTTGCTTCTTATGCAAGATCCATACTAAAAGAATACTGCATATTAATATTTTTTATAATTTTGCATGGCAAGAAGGAATACTTTTTTATACTTATCTGCAAAATGTTATGCATTTATTATGCTTTATATGTACTAACATGATATGGAAATTCTTAATATAGTAACCAGGAAGGCTAATAATACCAAAAATTTGAAAATGTAAAATCTACTGATATAGAGACTTGTAATGATCTAATTAATAAAAAATTTAAAATGTCTTAACAGGTATTAATCTACTATTTTAGGGATGCACCGTATGACAAACATGAAAGAAATATGTATTAATTAAACTTGAATTTTGAATTACATATACAAGTCTGAACAACTTTGTAATGCCGAATGCGCCAAATTGTGAAAATATAATGCTAATGTCACACACACAAGCTATAATATATAGTAACAGAAATATTTTACATGAAATATTCCATAAGTCAAATCTGCCAAAACTTAAAATATATATTATTACAAGTTAATGAAAACATATGGTATGATAACTGCAAGAATTATTTTTTTCAATTTTGTTTGCTAAAAATGGAGTTCAAAAGAAAATATTTTAGACTACATGATTTACAAAAATGAATATTTCTACTATTACAATTCAGTTACTGATAATGAAGTTATTCAAAACATATTGTCAAGAATTTTTTATATATAATTTTAGTGAAACTTTTTTGTATAATGTAGCACGAAATGCTTGAAAAAAGAAGTTCTACTGGAAAAATAAGATTACAAAAACACATGTACTTAACATAATAAATGGCTATCTTACTTAACTGGTGAGATATCACCAAGCTGTCAATGGTTATGGCCATTAATTTTTGTTGCAAAGTTTGGGGAGAAATTGCCAAACTTCGCAACATTTTGGTCTAGTCCCTGTACAACTGCAATCGGTACAGTAATTGAATAATTGTAACTGATCCCTATGTAACTAACAATATCTGGCCCTCACATACCTTGCAGTAATTTTGAGAAGTGAAAGATACTAGATTTCTTGGTGGTCAAGGGAAAATTAGACGACACAGCATCACTTTCTCATTTGCTTAGTTCAGCATGAGTTTGGAAAATTAAGAGTTCTTCATAGGAGTTTTGCCTTTTTAGATGTGCTTTGAACTGCATTGTGCTTAATGTTCTTAGTAGTTTGAAGAGTAATTACTGCTTGTGCTCTATGATACTGAGAAGAGCTGTAAAAGTATTTTTGTGAAAAGTCCTAGAATTGTAAAGTGTTTCTTTCGGTAAAATAAATTTTGTCAGCTATTATCAGTTCTGTGTACATTCGATCCATTACGAACCCATATGCACACAACAATATTAAGTACAGCTGCTAAAAATTCAGATACTTATTCTGATAATAAAGAAGCAAAAAGTGTATTCGATAAGGTAGCATTAAGCAATATTTAAACTTCCTAGGAAAACAACTTTGTACGGTCTGTCTAGCATAAGAACTTTTCTTGCTGGTATATCCAATTTGAGGCAGTCACTACAGTAATATGCCTTACACATTTCATGTAGTTTATATTTTCTTCCTTTTTTTTATTTAAAGCTTCCCCCCAAAACAATTTTTTAAGCATCTTAACAGAACAAGCTTAAATATATTTAAGATATTCCTAAAAAATTGATTAGGTCTCATTTCTAGGGTAACAGACAATTATAGACATTCTGTTAGGTATAATCCACACAACCCTTATTTCCAAAATGCAAAAATAATGGGAAAGATTAAAATTTTACCTTCTCCAAGCTTCTTAAATTTGACTGTCTCTCTCGTAACTTCTGGATGCTTAACACAATTTTATGTCGTGCTCCTTTAGTAATATTCTAAAAATAAAAAGTACATAAATTTTGTACGTATATTTAAAATATAAAAATGTTAAATATGCATCTCGTATATAAACAGAAATAAGCAGAACTCAGGGTTGCCACTCAAACAGGAGCATGAAATCCGCTGACTTTTCCAAGTGTGTTTTAAGAAAATTCCAGGCTATCCGTGTAGTGCACGTTGGCTGTGCTGAGCATTAATTATGGTACCAATTGACAACACAAAAATTGCCAATTACATATGATATATATATGTATTACATATATAGGGATTTAAAAACGTCTCTTGCAGCAAAAGGAAGAAAAACCAGTTTAATGATATTTTAAATTCATATATTTTATATTTAGCAGCACACATCAGTAAAAAATACGTGCATTAAATTTTGTGATGGTATGCCATTACTGCTAGAATTAGTTTCACAGGTATGCCAGAGAAAATTGCTGGAAATTTGAAAGTATTAACTAATAATAAATTTAGAAGGAAAAAACATTAAATGATACAAATAATATTAAAACAAAGTTTATTATTTAAGGATTAAAAAAATCAATGGTATTTTGGCGAATATAGATTTATTAAATGGTTAGTCTAGATTGACCGACTGTTTTAAAAAACTTTTACTGCAAAATGACAAATAAGGCATTTAAGTAGAAAAGGTTTAAAAGATTGTTTTATATGAGACGAATAGGGGAGATTTACTTTTGTTCAACATGTACTGCACATGCACATCTCTGGATTCTCGAGGTTACTGGAAACTTGTTTTGTCTTTATAAAAGACAATCTGATTGGCACTGCGAAAATATGTACCACGCCAGCTGTCCAAATGACACTCATACGTTAATAATAATAAATAATAAAAGAATAAGTCAAAGAAAATAATTGCTTCCGACATTGGTGCGAAAATTGCTTTGTGACAACCCGAGAACCATTTACACAGAAAATATATTAAATATTTTTAATGACTAACATTTACTGGCTCAACACATGTTGCTTAGCACATTCCAAGGACCTACTGTACATCTACATGAAGCCAATTCATTTGTGAGCTTAATGACGTACCTTGAGATGTAACATGTAACCAAGATGTTTTTAAAGATATTTTAATCTTTATTTAGTGTTTTTAATGCAAGTGTTAAATATATGGTATTATGATGAATGTAATGAATATAACATATCGTTTCAAAGGACTTTTAAGATCTTCTAGACATAAACAGCTATAACACACGTTTCTGCAATCATAAACAGAATGCAATGTTTAGACTATAATAATTTAAATACTGAATCACGAAAGGAACATATTAAGAAACTTCAGCATGGATTTCATTTGAAGTTTTACTTTTAAAAAACCTGTAGACTAATTTAGTTTTAAAAGGACTGAAGCATAAAATCCTAGGCCTCCTTAACCCCTTGAGAACCAGCAAACGGACAGCCAAATGCAGTCATCTGACAGAACCCTTTAAATGGAACATCGCCATTGGTCCATGCATTTTCAGCAGTTAAGCCAAATTTTACAAAAAATTCATAAATCAGCATTTTAATATAACTTCAATTTCTGAAGTTACGTATTTAATACACTAATTCTTAATATGTATTAATACAAAGAATATCACATTAATAGAACTAAATGAAACATCTGAAATGCTATAAATTATAACCATACACATGAAAAAATTACAAATCCGAAACTTATAAAAAGAAAATTAAGCAATAATTATCAGTAGGTAATTAAACTCCAATTTAAAAAATTTGCTACGTGTGGAATAATTCAAAACAAGAAATCTATGCACAGGACAAGAACACCTTTTTTTCTGAGAAATAACAAGTGTGCAAGATGCATCACGCATCTGAAAAGCTGATGTCTTTTCACTTCTGTAATAATGCTCTAATGTTAATTCTTAATTAACCAAGAAAGCTTATGTTAAATTTTAATATAAATGCAAAAAAGTACAATTGGTCGGAGTTTTTCCATCATAGAATTCAACAACGTTACACATGCTTTACTCAGCAAAATGCACTTTTCCACATTCTCCTAACAAAAATGGTAACAGAAATGAAAACAACGAGCTGGATGCACTTAGCCAAATTCTAATAATGAAGAAAGCAGAGAACAAAAATGGAAGGAAAAAAAAACTTATGAAATGAACAGAAATGCCAGTGTTCCTTTAATTCATATACACTTATAAAGAGTAGTGATTCCCAGTTTAATTACACCATTAAATATATCAGCACCATAAGCACAAACTGATGCCCATATGGAAAGATCAAATGTCGCATGACTCAACAGATGTGAAAACAGTTACAATTTAGTGCCATCAACTGGCGCTTAAAAATTCAAATATATTATTCAGTTTTTAAATTACACATATGCCACGCTGGGCTGAAGAGACTGATCGAAGCTCTTCATCTAGAAGTAAAGTTAAGCTGGTAAGAAAGGAGTCATTGTGTCGCATCTACAGGATGTTGGTCATGAACAGTTAATTTTGTCAGAGAAGGAATTATTCTAGATAATCTAATAAGCAAACTTGCTAAAAATTCTGACATAATTTTAATTTACTTATGACAATATTTTTGACATCACAAGAAATGGAAAAAAGACTCATTCAAAAAGCAATGTAGAGTTTAACCTCTACATGGACCAGCCTTTTTTTAAAGAGGTGGCAAAACACATATTTAAAATACTGTTTACAATAATTTTGTACTCTCTAGGAGTTACTTTTGTCAGCCTTTCTAAAATATGCTACAGTAAATGTAGGAAAGTTCTGCAGTATAACTTTCATTGAAGATGTTTGAAGATTTTTCCTTTTTGAATACATAGGTAAACGTTTTTCATATCAAGCCACGAGAAAGGAACCAAGGTTACCTTGAGAAACATTTGTCCATGAAAATAACCTAGTCTGCTTAACACTTATATTTAAGATTTTCCTAGCATCAGGACACTAAACTTGACACAAAATCACAAGCTAGTTTTCAGTGGTAGAGTTTAGCAAAAACTAATGATTCCTAATGAGAAATATCAAGAATGAATAATTGTTTCATTAGCCAATCAATTGTCAACATTTCAATATGTTATGCATACATCAAGGTAAAAGGAAAAGAATATGATATGTACAATCAACAACACTACATGAATCATCCAAAGATGTTATATTACAGCAGTTATATAAATTAAATCACTGGAAAGCTTATACACAGTCATGGAAAAAAAGCTACATCCAGTTTTAAATCATTATATTTGTGCTTTGTAAATCAGTTTCCTTAGCTTTTACATTAATAATTAGAATTTAGAATGTATCCAACTTTTGACTGTGGCAGTTGAGATGAATAAACTGATGTTGAAATGGCAGAAAATTTGGTTATCCATGCTTCATCAGCCAGCTCCCATGGAAATTATAACTGTGCAATAAAAAGCACAGCAAATACTCTGTAGTACTCAGAATTGAGATCTAATACAACTAATCACTGTCATGTCTGACTAACACACTAGGGATGTTATTTGATAATGGCAAAGCCATTAAGTCTATCTCTGACAGACTGGATATTTTCATGGAGGACTTTAAGGGAAATTCGCTCATATTACATAAGGAAAATCATGAAAACTAATCACGCAGCCAGCCTATTTGCTTGGGATTGGAACCAAACCAGGTCGAATTACCAGCATTCAATAGTATTTACAAA
Source organism: Stegodyphus mimosarum (assembly GCA_000611955.2). Classification (NCBI taxonomy): domain Eukaryota; kingdom Metazoa; phylum Arthropoda; class Arachnida; order Araneae; family Eresidae; genus Stegodyphus; species Stegodyphus mimosarum. The sequence goes on from KK115172.1 coordinate 740,084, forward strand.
ATAAATTACCAAACTGCTTCAAATATTTGCTAATTGACTGATTAACACAAATCCTCCATGCAGATGAAAGTGAGAAAGAAGCAAGCTATTTAAAAAATTTTATTGGTATGAATTACCAGTTTTTCTAACTTTTCTTCTGTGATTGACATCATTTCCTCATATGTCATATTCTTAAAAATGTATGAATACTTGTGCAACCTTAGTCCCTTAAGCCAGCAAGGAACATCTGTAAAATACGAATAATTAAATAATTTAATACATGCTATTACAGTTTTAAGAAATGCATTTACATAACATACAATTTATACAAAACAGACTTAAAAATTAATCCTATAAAGCAGCACGTTTCATCAAAGAATTTGGAGTATTATTGTTATTGACAACTTGTGCTGTTTTACATAATAAATTATTTTTAAAGCAAGTTTTAAATCTTCCTATGTACAGTCATCAGTAAGTATTAACTAAATTTCGTGCAATTAAAGTTTAAAAAAAGACATTACAATTTAAGAAAGTGTTCATCAATTTCAATGTAAAATAAGAACACCCATTTCTATTACATAAATTTAATACTTTTGAATAGAAATAAAAAGGTCATTCAGATAACTGATACAAAAGTAACATTTCAGATGTTATTTACATAAATATTTTACTCAAATACACTAAAACTACATTTTGCTCAATGTTTTAGAACTAAACTAACTAATGGTTATACTTAACATCTCTGAAAAATTTTTGAAAGCTAATATTTTAGACATCACCAAGAGATGTTATGAACAGCCATCTTTAGAATATGCATCAATTTATGGCAACATTGAGACAACATGTCTCAATGTCATTTCTGAAAACAGTCCAACTGCGTGACAGGGTCCATTAAAAATAACTACAAAAACTGACAATGAAATTGATACAGAAAAAGTAATGGAATGCCAACATCAACTGAATCTGGGAAAGAGGGAGAAATGCATATTCTAAGAAAAAACTCTTGAAATAAAGGTGCTGATCAAAAAGCTACCGGCAGTTTTAAAATTATTGAGAATTAAGAAACTTAACATGAAAGAAAGACAATAAGTTTTAAGACATAAACCTCATCAATAAAGTAATTTATCAAAATGAATTGCTCGAAAAGTTTAAAACATATCACAATTTACAAGAGGCAAACCACCATCTGTTAAATTCAACTGCTTAATAACTCTAATGTGTTTAGAATGGAAGTGATTTTAATAAGCAGCAGTGACTGTATATAACTAGGATTGAGTGCCAATTATCAACAGACTGTGTGCCTTAAGTATCAATACACTGAGACCATACAAAGAAATATTAATGCTACCACCATTAGCTTTTTATGCCCAAATGATGATGCAAGGATTTTTTGGGCAGTTTCAGATTGCACATGCCTTTCTCTGAAATGCACTTTTTGTGAATCAGAAGGCAATCCATTATGATTTCAGTGCAAGTCGAATGTCAGTATTCCAGTACTAAATGCAATTGTTCCTGAGAATAAACTCTCATTACCTTATACAGTGAAGACTGATAACTTATACATAGAACTATTTCTCCCCAAATCCCATCTGCAACAAGGTTTGCCATATAGTTGTTACAGAAAACCAACTGGAAGCCCCTATGGTTCATTCTGAGAGTAAATAACTCAAGCAGCATGCAAAATGCCCCATTTCAACCTGTATAGCCGATGATCGCCTATTACATCAGTATTTTAAGATACCTCACACTGGCTACAGTAAGTCATCAGAAGGGTTCCATATTAATCTAGATATGACACAAATGCTTCATGAACATAGTTCATTTCTTCGTCGAAGGCTCTCTACATCACAGCAACACTTCACGAAGGCATCATCAATGTCATATTCCTGAGATAGGACCTGGTATAAGTCCTCAGCAATGCCCTTCATAAGATGGGCCACCTTCATCTTCAAGCTAGAGGGTGTGCTTTTTTCGTACACAGCAAGCATACCTGAAATGTAAGCTTCAGATGTCTCAGATTTGCTGCGCACATGTGAACAGCAGTCTCTCAGCTTGGTGCTTATGGAAAAATGTGTTTGACAGCATTTCTGAAAACAGTCCATGTAGTGAAAGTATTTTCATCATTATTGAACATTGGTTTAAAAGAGGTTAAAAAAATAACGTTCGGCAGACACGTTTATCATAGTCCTTGAATCATCTGTTGGTTGTTCTTGAAAAATATACAGAGACTTCTGGGTAGTTGATAAGAATTAATATTGGTGTGATATTATTCAGAATAAAGCCAGGTACTGCAGGAGGCTTCTGACTAGGTTTTCCTCCCAACAACCATCTTTCTCAATCTTCTACTCAAATCCTGTAAGAGAAACTCAAGAAGTTCTTGAATACATAGGTTTTGGCATAACTCTTACATAGTAACCAACTTATGCAGTGCCTGCACCAAACTGCCTCATGGATGAAATTATTGTATTGAGACAAAAAGAAAAAACTCAAGTCTCAATACTATTATTCAAACTGAATAAATAAAAACTGATACACACTTGATGGATAAGCTGGAACACTCCAATAAATTTAACATAAAGGAAATTTAAACAAAAGTTAATTTTTAGGTCTTTGCCCTTGATGGGTTTTGAAATCAACCTTTGGCTTACAAATCTGACGTTTTACCTGACGAGCCATGATGTGCTTGGTTGAAAGGAGATATTTTTGTGACAATATTTTAAATTGTCATTTCCTGAGAACCAATGATTTAGTGTCCTGTTTTCTCCTTTGTTTCTTTTACAGGTCTGTCACAAGCACTTGGTCTGAACTCAGTTGGAATGTAATGACCAAAGACTAAACTGGAAGTAATAACTGCTAAATTGTTTAACTAATAAATACTGTATTGCTATCCACTGCCCAATGAACTTATGCTACATCAAATACCTCAAAACTGTATTCTCATATCCATTATGCCACAGTTATTACACTGAGAACTTGCTGACCAACCGACATATATGTATTCACTGGATGTCTGTTCCTGACATCGGGAGGCAGGCAGTAATTATAGTAAAAACAAGCCCCATAAATTAATGTAAAAAACCACCTCCAGCTATCCATTAAAATTTTGTAAATTTCTCTTCTTTAATCTTAGTAGATAAAATCTTGACAAAGAATAAAAAGATATCTACCTTAAGATAATGCATGAACAATATTTCAATGGAAAATTAACATCAAGAATATATGAGAAGAAACTTCATTCATTGAGTATCTAAACTTTTACATAATATCTTAAATTTAATTTTAATATAAAACTAAAATATTTAATTATCAAAGTCAATTAAATCTGTGCTCCAAAAATTAACAATGGTAATGGTAAATTATACACAAAACTAAAAACTATTCACAAACCTTTCATTCCTGTTCCATCTTGATTGAATACATCTTTTTCATCTTTTTGGCTCTCGCTACCACTACCAGAAGATGTAACACTACTTTGTGGTGACAAAGGAGCATGGTCAGTATGCATATTAGATAAGTTACTATGAGATACATTTTCCTGGTCTATATTATTATTAGATGATGTAGGTGAGTGACAGTTCTGAAGGGCTAAACTTCCAGGTGGTGTAAGACTGCTGCTTCTTTTGACTCTTGAGTGTGGCATAGGCAAAGTTTGAGTACCATCTAAAATAAAATTAAAATACTGGCATTACACAAAGGTAAAACACTAAGAGTTTTTGCTACCCTATAAATATGCAATAGTCTTAATGCCCAGATGCAAATATAAAGTAGTTAAAAGATTACTTTTTAGCTCCGCAGAACTATGTTTTACTTGTTTTTTACATATTTTCCCCCTTTCCAAATTAAAATAATTTAACAAAATAAGAATTTAGTTCTTAATGAACTGAATTATTTAAGGTACCAAGATTATCTACTTTAATAATCTTTCTTTTCCAGGGAAATCCACCACATTTATCTGTTAAGTGGCATTTTCTTACTTTATTCTTACTCCATCATACTTTTATTTTATTCATGAAATTTCACAACAACCATTTGCTATGTCTGTGTGTGTATATGTAAGTCTGATTCTCTTTCTCGAAGAATTTAAATATCTGATGATATCAAGGGGGTAATTAGGAGTTTTTTGCAATGCAATTTGAAGGATTTCTCAATTTTTTAGTTAAAATTCACACTTCAGCTTTATCATAAGATCATCCATTTACCATTTTTATTTTTCCTCTGCCAAAAATCACAGATTTGCATTAGTTGGAACAGCTACAGATATTAAATACTGGTAGTCAGTTATAGCCTTAAATCAACCTGTGCTCAGAAAAATTTATTTAAAAATTTAGGTTTGAATGATTTGTGGAGAAAATGTTCAAGTTTTATAGGATCACAGAGTAATACCACTGAATTATGGAAATATACAGCGTTTATAATTAGTTCCTCTGCCCTACATTCATCACAGCTGTAAGAACTCATCAGAAAGTTATGAAACTTTACATAGCTTTATTAAGATGACATTAAAGAAATTAATAAGGAAAAAATTCTACAATTCATTACTACAGGCCTTGGCAACCTATGACCTACAGGTCACTGAGAGACCCATTTCATAATTTCAAGTGACACACCCGAGTTCTGAAATTAAAGTACTACAACACATAAATCCTAAAATGAATGTGAAATGAACATTTGAATACATAATAAAAATAAACTGAAAACAAATATTTTTGATTACAATGTTGAAGTAATGAACATGCATTTTAAAAAATTGTAACTATTTCAAGGGGTCTCAATAACAAATCTGTAATCCATAATTCCATAAACTGGCTTTATCATTTTGTCAGCATGTGGCTCAGTATATAAATGTGAGCATGTTCTCACAATGAAATATGTAACAACGTTTTCATACATGAAATTTATTTTAAGTAACAACAGGAGGCAGCTCAACTACCAAAAATTCAGATGCTTGTAATCGTCTTAAGATAACTAACTATAAGTCAGACTTATAGTTAGTCATCTTAAGTCCAGCATCAGTGAAGTCACTGATATCAAAGAGAAAATAAAGTTCATTCAGTTATATTTTCATAATAATTAGAATTTTAATTTCATTTTTTATGTTAAAAATTTAGAGTGTATTACATCATTTCCTCAATAAAATTTACCTTGTTATTCACCAAAGAAGACTGAAAGTGAAAATACTTCTGATCTGAACCTGCAGCCAAAACAGGTTGTTGACGCCTGCAGTACTAGCTGTTGCATTGCTGCTGTATTTAAAACTTGGGCTATAAAATTACGATGCTGATTATATAAATCAGGGAAAATATGTTTAACTTAATGGCCATGACTATAAGCTACCAACTGAATTCTTAAAATAGTGCGTTAAACAGTTGTACAGTATAAGCCTCGAAATGTCATGCATATGATGAAAGACATTTTTTCCAATTTGGCACTGAGGTTATGTTGTCACAAAAGATTATCTTTATAAAATCCCCCCCCCCAAAAAAAGCATACAAAAATTCAGTTCAAAGAATCAGGTAGGCCAAACATTACGGAAGTGATGACTGATGACATTTTCCAGTTGAAAAATGATTTCTCAGTAGCTGCGTAACATGACTTATTTTGTGCAAAAAGCACCCTCCTGCACAAAGATTTGTTTAGGTACTGATGTGCCCCCATGGCTAGGAATTCTGCAAAACCAATACATACCCCTGACTGACAACACAACATTTCACAGAAGCTATGGGTAGGAGCTCTTTGAAGTAAGACCGAAAAATAAATTGCACATAACCTATATTATATTGCTACTTTAGATCAGTATAAAGGAAAGAACGGAAATCTTCTGCAGCCCAAATGCCCCACTTCTGTACGTTAACTGCCCCCATCAATATGAAAACATGCCTTACCCATTTGTAGAGTGTTCCAATGTCATTCACTGTCAACATCGAAAAAAACGTAGATAGCATTTCTAAGGTGGATTTTCCAGATGATCATTTCCAGAAGTGATTAAAATTTTGTTTCAGGGTTTAACATTAATTTATTAACATTCACATGATCCTAGAAGAGGCTTAAGTTCAGTTTAAGTACTCATTGTTGAAATTAGTAAGTTAATACACTGAAAGAATTGAGTCCCGTGACAGTTCAGTCAAAAATACATATAATTAATATAAAATGCATACACCAGTGTCTTAGCTCCATATTTTATTCTATTAAAACTATAATATTCATTATACACTTATTTCTACTTATGGGAAAAAATTGCTAATCAAATTAGTAGTTCCAGTATTTAACATTTCCAAAATGCCTAAAAATCAAGGCTTTAAAGTAGTTAATAGATTTTAATTGTCTATTTTATTGTTTAATAAAATTTCACCTTATTCTTCAGTGCATTAAAAGCTGCTAGAACAACTAACTATGTATACACATTTGCATTCATTTTACATATCGGTGATTCCAGAGTTCTAGCTTCATGAGCTATGAAAAGTCTCTGAAAATGTGATAACATAAATATATAAATATTAATTTATAAATTAACCATTAAATATTTAAATTGCATAACAAAAATAAAAACTTAAATTTTACTTTGTTGCATAATTTGAAAATTTTTAAAATCTTTACTTTCCATGTCTTACCAAAAACAATACCCACACTCAAAGGACTACTGTATTTCATCACTAACATATTTACTCACACATTTAGAGAGATGTGGTATTATCCGCAAGCTAATGATGTATCAGTAAGCGGTTAAGATATATTGTTTTCATGTTAGTCAGCATTGTAAAGGTGCATGTAGTTATATAGGCAGAATAGTACATGCAGTTAATTCGACTGTTTTAATTTAGAGGTTTTACATTTTCCACAATTTTTTTTTCAAATTGTTCCTATAATATGAATGATTTAAATGAACCAATGCCTTCTTGTTGTAACTCAGCAAGACAGTACAAAAGGCTTAAAAGGTAAAGAATTTACACAATATTTACAAGATAATTTATCAGACATACATATGAGTAAATTCAGTTTAACTGAAGAATATGTCTCCAGAGCAGATGATTCTGAATATTCTGAATGAAATAAGAAAAGAAAATAATGCAGAAATTTCAATACAACTGTCTTATGCTAGGAAACAGAATTTGGAAAGATGGTCAACACTGAGAGTTCTGGTAAAGCTCCATATACTTACTTACCTGGTAGCAAATGAGTGTTAACAGTTGTATAATCATTTGGTCAACTTTTTATTAAACTTAAATAACTTTAGTTCTCACTATAAAAAAGGTTATAATAATTTCAAAAGGATAGTTGCAATTTTGATTCTTGCTAAATGACCAAAAATACAGCAATACAATCTAAAAACATTTAAGAAAAATTACTATTTTTTCTCTGCTTCAATTTCATTTAAATAAATTTTTAAACAGCATAAAAATTACCAGGATGCGATGAAATTCCACTCGATGGTGCAGAATTCATACCATGTAAAGACATGTGCTGACTACCAACACCTGGAGGTAAACTGTTGCTTCCCAAACTATTCAGAACTGAAAAGCCATTCATTTCTGCAGAAGAATTACCATTGATACCCACCAGGGCTCCGGGCCTCCATAAGTCCAAACGAGGTATCACATTCCCATATTGGCAATTACCAAAACTCTCCAAGGATGGAGTTTGAAAAGGTCCATTTGTAGGATTGATCACAATACCATTACTATAATCAGAAACAGGAGGATAAACAGGACAGTTATGGATTCTGTCTTCTAACTGACGTAGCCACTGTGTCAAGGTACAGCGATCTTCATTAGATATGGCCGGATGAATGAGGGAGTATGACAAGAGTTGCCGACTTTCTTCAATATGAACACTGTGTCGAATCGAATGTGCTAAAATTTTTGGGATGAGAGCAAGATATTGTGCCTTTGCATCATCATTTCCAGGCCGAAGCAATGGCAAATGTGAAAGAAGTTGGCTAACTGCAGTTTCTTTACTTTCTGCACTCAGACTGCTGATGTATGCTGCAATACAAAATTTTAAAAATTAAAATCAAAAAGAGCAGAAAAATTTAATTTTACCATATTTCATTATCTACATTAAAACTAATTTAATATTGAAAATATCAGGGAAGAAGGATAGTGTATGAAATAGGATGACAGGAGAAAATTAACAATATTTATAAACAATTTAAAACAAACCATTCGAGAACTATCTGCTTTAAATGCGATGTCTTCGTATTTGACTTAAAGCTATTAAGAAATTAGCTTCTATTTATAAACATGGAAAAACATTAACTTAAAATATCTAATCCATTTTTACAAGAAGAATTAGACCTGGGAAGGAACTACCAATGTCTATTGATCTCATTCCCCTCAGCAACAATCTAGCAAACTAAATAAATTTTAAAGTTATATATCAATACTTTCACCAATAAAGCCATTTTATAAATGTTTAAAGAATATTAAATGGCCAAAATCAGTATAGGATGAAGCCAGCAAATACTGCAATAACAGCTTTTACTGGAAATGGCATTGAATTAAAGAGGTTTTTGAATGGATACCTCAGGAATAGCATTCCATAATTTTTTCTATACAAGGCTGAAGTTGATTCATGCTGGCTACAGAATGAATGTCACAAGTGATTTCTCTATAAACGAAATTCTAGACATACTCAATAGCTAACATATCTGGCAAATGGAGAAGCCAAAAACTAGTGATGCTTAACATGCTAAGTCGAACATTTCTAGCAATACGTAGACAGGCACTGTTCTGTTGAAATATTATCTTGAGGTATGCATTAGATGAAAGGCAAGACTTTCGGCTCAACAACCTCCCTGATGAAGCAATTTCTGATCAGAATACCTTCAATTCTTAGCAGACAAGATTGCCTACCATATTTAATGGCATCCTAGGTTATCATGCTTGGTAATAGTCTAGTACAAAACTGGATAATACACTCCAGAAAATGGCAACCACCTCCATAACATCTAATGTACAGGGTGGTCATAAAAACTTCCCAATATATGAACCCCTAAGTAACCTACCCACTCTGGAAAAAAACATTTGCAAAGATGAGCACTGTAAGGACCAATGACAACACATAAGATAAGAGGGAAAAAAACTTACTGGAACTACACATTTTCAATGTGCCCACCTTTACAGATAATACATTGTATACAGGAGACTGACAGTGATGATGAATGTAATATCGTAGAAGGAATCTATGTAACTTCACATTTTATGGCAGTTTTCAATTCTGAGAAATCTCATGGATTTAATGTATACACCTTAGATTTCAGATACTCCAGGGACAGAAATCCAACGAAGTGAGTCTGGAAGATTAGAGTGGCCATTAAACTGCAAAGTTTGAAAGATGACCATCTTGAAACATTGTACATGTTGAAAACATGCAATTCCCATAAAAGACTTTCTATATCCTCTCTTATATTGTCACTGGTTCTTTATAATGCTCTTCTTTGCAAATGTTTTATACTGGCAATTTTAGTTATCAGTGTATCGTTCGAATGCCTTTTTTCAATGTGATGATCAATTTGTGCAGGAAAAAATGTGGGTATTGCTATTTCAAAATTTTAAAGTCTTTCACTATTTAACTAGTAAATTTTAAATCAATTAAATAGCAAAAATAATAAGTAAATTTTAAAGCTATAATTATGAGAACTTTGTTTTAAATTATCTCATTTCGATTGGTTAGGTAGATAAGCTGCTAAGGATTCATACATGGGAGAAGTGTTTTTTATGAACATCCTGTATACTGAACACATATTCCATATTTATTAAGAAAGATTATCTGTTGCCTACCAGCATGCCAGTGATTGTATTGATGGATCCGCCATAGCCACAGGCAGGAAAGATTTTGTCAGGAAAATTCCATGCAAAGAAATGCATACACACAATATACAATGCAGCAGATGCCAGTAAAACTGCTGAAGATGACAACGGCATACAAACAGCAATTCTCCACTGTTGTGCCAATTGTTGAGATGAAGCTGAATGGGCCTATCGCTGTTAAGCAGATGAATGCTGGTGTAACATTTAATAAGTCTATTGCCAAGGTTCCGACTTATCTGGTACTCTTGAACTCACTGCTTCCACAAACACCATTACTGATGATAGAATAATCATTAAGACTATACGAGCTGCTATTTCAAGATAGAAAAATCCTTCTCACAAACCAATTATTCCCCCCAGTTGAAATAATGTAACTTACTGGCACCTTGCAGTCTATGAAATATAGCGACTTCTCATGAAACAATTATTGCTGTCAGATAATGAAATACTTTTTTCAGCATTCAGCTCTAGCTCTCTATCTGGACAACATGCAAGTTTAAAGCAGAAATTTTTAACCTTACATCAACCTCTTTTATAGAAATAGATTTCTTCATCAACCCCCTTACATTTTTCTCCATAATTATACAGTACACAATAGTCGCAATACAAATAAATTGCACATAAATAATTTAAAAACAATTAGATTAAGAATATGAACAAAAATTTTAAAAAAATCATTTATTAGATTTATGTTCAATTTAGTTTCTGTATTATTTTTAGTTTTACAAACAAGTTTTTAGAAACAAAATCAAGTTCTGACTGCATAAATGTTCACTTTTAATTAATATGATGGCTGCACTTGATATACTGATGGAATTTAATATTTGGAGCATATATTATAAGTCAATCATCACCACATGTTTAACACTTCAAGTAAGACTATGAAAAACATGGGACAAATTAAAATTACACATACAGCCCAGCTAGCACCATTGCTAGATACCAGGGACAAAATTACCAGTGCCTTGCTAGTTCAAGCATCATGCAACTGGTTTCAAAAGCAAGCTTTGGAAGCTTAATTTAAAATACAGAAAGTCCAAATCTGAGTGAATAAAAATTATCAATGCAATGAAAATCCTTAGGATAACTTTAAAATCCATCTTAAGTTTTACAATTTTAACTTTAGAGCTTCTATTAAGTCCAATACATTTTAAACAAGATTTTAAAAGTAATACTAAACAAACTACTTGTTATAGAATCAAATATTTCATATTTCTTTCAATAAACTAGTTTTCTTCACTGGCAGATACCAAAAGGGAAAAAGCTGAAAATAATAGAGGACAAAAATTTAGTTAAAAAAATTCCCTTTAAAAGTGAAGAGCTACAAAAATTTTATTTTTAGAGAGGAAATTATAACAGATTTTTATTAAAATTACTTTTCTACATCCCTATTTTTTTTCCAATATTTGTATTTTAAAGGAACTAAGATTAAATGAGTATTAGTTTATAAAAATAGATTTGAATTTTAATATTTTATTAATATAATCCATTACAGTAATAATATTTTATTACTATAGTAGATTAATAATGTCCGCTTTTAAATGATACAAGAAGCATATTTTCACCAAAATGTGCTTCCCATATTGTTCAATATTATGGACACAGTAATTTACATTTTTAGATACAGATCTACGTAAGATTCTAAATACATGTAATCATTTTATGAAATTAATAGTTTTTAGCTTCTTCAATTCATAACAAGATAGTCAAAATTAGGACAAACAATATTCTATTTACAGTTTCAGAATATTTCATATTATGAAAATTAAAACTTCTAAAAATAAAAATTTATTAAACTAGTTTATTCAGATTTCAGTTAGCCCATTTCTAAAACGATGGCTAACACAACTGTTTTCTACATGCCAAAGCTGTAAAATGCAGCAGGGGATTTGCTATAAAATTCAACTGATCTGAAGTTAATGCAACTTATTAGAAATAAATTTTATTACAGAACAAGAGCCTTTTTTAATATTAAATTTAAGAAATTCTCAGGGAATGAAATCACATTCAAGAAAAGTGGGAGATCTCAATATGAAATGGGTGGAATGAACTTTAATTCAATTAAACATCTTACACTATGACAGGTAAATAAAAGTGAAATGCAGCATCTGATATTCAAAGTATGCACGAAAACTATTTCCCTTTTTACAGTTTGTTTACAAATTGTTGTCCAATTAAAATCAATAAAACTGACTAGTCAATAGAATGAAAACAACTCAAGTGTAACCAATGGCTTCAGAGTTCAATTACCGAAAAAGGTGAAAGGTATTTAGAGCAAGTAAACGTAACGGCGCACGAGAGAGAAACGAGGAAATCGAGTTCAGGAAAAGGTAACTAAATGACAAACGTTCACTGTCCGTTATGTAGGTGCATGGCCGACCGCAAGGTACGAGAAGAGGTAGTAACCAAAATAGGTCATTACCCGAGGCACAAGCAGCATAAAACTCTCTCTCTCTCCTACCAGTCTCACTAACCTATATTGTTCGAGACCAATTCTCCTCGCTATGCGCCGCTGGAGATCCCACTCCTTGTCCACAGACTATTGAAAGATCAGATGCTTATCACGGTTTAAATCTATTCAAGAATAAACGATATAAGGATAAGGAAGTTTTCAGTCTCCGCACATAAAATGATCTAAATGTTGTTTACGGTATTCATTTTAAAAGCGCTGTTAGCAAAAATGTCACAAGTAGGCATCCAAGTATCAAAGTTTGATATTCTTATTTGATAAAATACATACGCACCTAATTCTCGGCTTAGTTGAAAGAAAGGAGCAGCACTGAAATTATTGAATTTGCGAATTATCGTTAGTAATCGCAATAACCAAAAGTTTTTTTTTTTAAAAGTCTTTCAAACTAAGGAAAACTTATGATAATTAACAAATATGTTTACTCAAATTCTTTAGTTTTATCACGTATCTATTGTCACCGATGATCTTAAAATCAGCTGTTTCTTCAACAGTAGTTTTACAAAGGCTAGAGACGCTGCAGAGTATTAATAAACTGAAAGCTTGAAGTTAGATATCGAACTTTTGTACGCATCACAAATGATACTTTTAAACGAATATTTAATTTACATTTCATATTGTTCATTTTGGAGTAATATTTTCGAAAACTGCAATTTTAAATGCATTTAAAATTAACACAAAAACGAGTAAAAGCACTATACATAAATGGAAGTGATAGCAAGAAGACCTAGGGAGAAGAATTCAAGAACTGATGTCGTAGGACAAATTTGTATACTTTTCTTGTAAATGAAGCTTGACCTGACGACTCGGTGAAATTAACGCAGTGAAACTACTAAAGACAAAATGCTGCAAGTATTTTTCAAGCACTGGTTTTCTTAAATATAAAAACATCGAATTTAATTTCCATTGTCAAAATAATTTTAAACAAATAAAAATAAAATTTGAAAATTCCCCTCCCACATCAGATGACAAAAACTTAAAAATCGAGCTAACTTTTCATCTGATTTGTCTTTTGATAGATGCCACTAACTCACATACCACTCAAGACTTTGAAATTTCGGACATCCAGCAAATCTATTTTCGTCTAATGGCAAAGCATCATATATTCCCGAAATGAGATACTTTGTTGCAAAGTCAAATTTAACATTTTTTGGGAAGAAATGGATTAAAGAACATGAGAAATTCATTCAGACATTGATTTCCAATGTAATCTCATTTTTCGTGCATGTTTGATAGCATTTTTGTTTACAAAAATGGAGTAAACTTATTTAATTTCTTTTTGAAAATTAAATTCACTGAATTTTTTTGTAAGAACTACATGTTTATTTAAAAACATTCTGACATATTTCGCCAGCGTCAATGATAAATTACTTAAATTAGATTCTATCTTAACAATCTCTAATGACTCAGTTAAATGTCCGGCACTAATTTGAAAGAAAAACGCAACAGACTGAATCTTTAACGATCGCGGAAATTTGCATATTTTGCCCGCATTAAACATAGCTTTTCCCAATTTATTTAATTAGTTATGGCAAAATATTCGCGAATTATGAGCACAGAAAGAATACTTTCTTAAAATACCCTTTAAGAGAAAACGGCATTCGCAAGACAAGTTCATAAAAACAACCTATGCAATCAGCCCGTCTGTTCACAAACAATCAAATTCAAGAATAGAAATTTCAGTCAGAAGAGGCCTCTTCTCTTAATTTGAGTTCAGTCAGACGTTAAGTGTCAACTTCAGAACCTATATGAATAAATCGCATCACTCAAGACAAATTTCTTACTTAATGTTTCAGTTATGTGGTACGACTACACACAAATTTTGTCTTTTTCTGCAGTAGCAATTTTTTTTTGGACGGGGGGGGGGTTCTTGGGAGATGACGGGAGACGGGTTGCGTACAAACCAGTGTAAGTGAAGTTATGTCAGGATTAAATTTTTCATCGATTGAATTACTAGTTAAAATTTTAAAATACACAAAACTGAATATTACAAATACTATAGGAATTTTTGCACCTTATAAATTTAATCCCTGGCTTTATTATTTTAGCAAACCTGAAGCCCCAGATCTGTGGAAACATGAAGGAGTTGAAAATTCCACTAATCTTTAAAACTGGATATGAATGATCACAAATTTCAAAACAAGACAACTTTTTACAGTTTGTTTTAATAAATGCAATACTTGTAATCTGAGAAAGCTCGCCTCTAAATGCAACTTCTTATTTTGCGCTAGCCATGCAAACGGTTTCTGAATTGCAATTGTTCCGCACCTAAAGAAAAGTTCCTTTTATTGCTTAAACAGTTGTTCAAACAAGTAGAATTGCAATATATATACGTATTTATTTCGAAATATATAAAAGCACATTAACCTCTTAAAATACTGCAACAGCGAAACAGACACAAATATAATGTTTAAATACAATCACCGTCAAAAATAAAATTAGTTCCGACTCAAATTTCGTAATTTCGAGATATACGCGATCAAAAAGTGGGTGTTGGTTAACTAGATACTGAAGACGAAGGCGAATAGGCAGAGCTCCACCTACTCCGAAGGCCAGCGAGTGAACAAATTCATCGCCTAGACCTTGACAATACAAACCCACATATCGTCTGCATGACAGAAGAATTTGTATGCAAGAAAAAGCTATTATGGTTTCAATAACAAGTTAAAAGCTTCCTTTCAAATAAAACCGAAAGATGAGTTCATTTTAGAAATGAATGCAGGCAGTAAAATCTGCTCAGAATTATGGATTTTTATCATCTATTTTTTCAAGTTTCTCAAAAATTCAAATCATGTCACATGCAATACATAAACAGCGATCCTATTTCCAATTGTCGTAGAAAAACTTGACGCAACAACAATTTTTAAATTTGCAGCACAAGCAGAATGTTCTTAAATTCCAATACTCATGGATTCGCAGCAACAGCAAATATACTTGATTTGTGGCATGATTAAAATAGAATAAATAACTCTCCGAACAAATATTACTGTAGAAGTCAAACAACAAAAATCAGCGTTATATTTGCAATTTCCACAGGACCAGTTTCGATAGTTTTATCGAACCATCATCTTCAGCTGCCAAAGCACAGATGATGGTTCGGTAAAACCATCGAAATTAGTCTGAAAATCTGCAAATATAATGCTGATTTTTGTTGTTTGACTTCTACATTAATATTTGTGGTATGATCTTTAAAAAATACGTTAAATGAAAACGTTACAGATACCAACAACCGGGGCCTGCGCCCTAGCGGCTACAATCTATACCGGGCGGCAAAACTTTTAGAATTTAGAAAGAAACTGAGGGGCAGAATTTAGAAGAGCTTGCACGAGCGGCAAAATGCCGAGCGTCCATCCTACCACCAGAAATATATACATATAACCAAATACATTGATCATCTGAATCATTTTAAATTCTTTGCTCCATACTCCGCCAAGTATAAAATTAGATTTTGTAACATGCAAACCTTACGGAAAAAACGCTTATGTCCAAAATCACTTTTATGTGCATCACGGATTTCTCAAAATGAATAATCGTGTAATGAATTTGTACGGAATGACACATCGAAAAAAATCAAGAACACTGCATGAGAAAACTGTAGCATAAAACAATATAAAAGATAATGTGTTACAAGCTTGGTTTGGTTTAATTATGGCAAAGCATACAAAGGATATCTGCCGAAAGAGAAGGAGGCCTTCGCGTAGGCCTTCTTTCTACGGAAAATTGGTTCGTAGCCACGAGACACGTGGAGAAAAATCACGAAAATACCTATGCAACCAGTTTAATCCCGAGATTTGAGTCGGCTTATCAGTGTTCAGCGACTTTACTGCTTAGCCGCTGATAGGCAATATGTCACAAAGAGTTTAGAAGGGAGAAAGAGAATAAAACAAAGTTAAGGCTTGTGAATTTAATATGGAATGTGATCTCCTTTGACTTGCACACACATAACAGAACGCGTTTTCATGCTTCTATTCTGAATATACGCAGATAACGTTTTTATCGCGTCAGCAAAAACAGATTTGAACTATAACCAGTTTCAAAGAAAGGAAAGTTAATTTTTTTACCCCACGCTTTTATAAATATGTACTCGTGTCTCCAGCAATGTGGCCTTTCAGGGCATTTACATCTCTAGGTGAAGGATGTCTTCACGCAATTGATTTCGAAAACTAAGCTTCCTTATGTTCACTATAGGGTTAAGATTAGAAGATTTTGCTGGTTACGATTTTTGCTCAACATCTTTACTTTCAAGGAATTCGTCAAAGAGGTTTGCTTGATGTGGATGAGCATTACCCTCCATAAATGAAGTCAGATCTATGTGTACATTTGAAAGGACTTACATAAGGTTTTGAGACCTCACCTCTGACTGGCTACAGATCCGCTACTGAAAACATGTAGGGGCGTACGTCCATCGTCCATTGTTTCACTCCATACCATTGCACCTGCATTAACGAAAGAGTCATGTTCCATAATATTCGAAGGGAAGATTTCACTTTTCTGACTCCCTCCAGATGTAAGCAGGTTTAGAATCAGATACTAAATTACAACTCATCAGTACAGACACCATCGGGCCGTCGATGTTTACTCCAGTTCTTATGTTCTTTGCATCAATTAAAGCTATCACTCTTGTTGTGAAGACAGTGAAACATAGCCTTAATTTTCTAGCATAAACGCCTTTTTGAAAGCATTCTGTATACAGTTTCCCGTGATAACAACAGTTCCATTGGCGGTTGCAAACTTAATTGCCGAGTAGTAAATAGACTTCCTATTACGACGGACAGTTTATTGCCAGATGTTGATCTTGTAAAGCTGTTATTCGTTTACGACCTTGTTCAAGCCTCCTTACAACAATTCTAGAGTTCTGAAATTACTCTCACAACGCAGAGATTGCCTGCCCTGCTTCTAAACCGCCAGTGATTCGCCACATCATACGTTCTTCCAATGATACTTCGGAGAGGTAACAAACCGTTTTGAGTCTTTACACATTGAAATCAAATGCTATACTGCGGAAATTTACTCAGATGTTCACTTTGCGCAAAGCGCTCGATTCACAGTCAGCTTCGATTTGCATATCGAAAAGCATTTTATCAGTTTTGATCGGGCAATGCTAACTAGACATGTCTCACTTTCTCTGCAAAAATGGATTACATCGATCGGGTATTTCATGGAATATCACGCATATATTAAATTTCATTTGAAACTGAACCCACAAATTTAATTTGAAATTTGGCATTAAATACTTTCAGTTCCATTTGCTGGAACATAAAACATAGTTGCTAATTTTTTATGTTGCTTACCGTCTGCGAACATTCCAAAAATTTCAAGTGACCTACGTATAAGCTTCAAGAACTTAAAATATTTTGCACCCAAGAAGTTTGTTCAATTGAGTATGGCAAAGCATGAGAAGCCTTCGCGGATGGCCTGGCTCCTATTCACGCTACACATGAAGCAACGGAAACGCCTACCCAGCCAGTCCACTAACTGAGATTCGAACCCGAATCGAACTAATTATATCTTCCAGGATGACTACTTTAGCATAATTTTGAGACTCGAAAGTGAACACTTATTCATAGAAGGATAAAATATTATGATGAAAAGCAAGTGATATTCTCGTGTGTTGTCATTCACTTTTCTTGATTCGCGTATTTTAGTGATGGCTAGTTAAAAGAGCACGGGAAAGCAAACTAATAGCATTGGATAAGATTTTTTATTAACATACTTCAGTATTGAAAATACACATGTTAATTGAATACCTTTATGGAAATAATTATTAATCAAACCTTTAATTACAAGTTATAAATAATTTATATTTCAAAAATGATTTGTCGATACAGGGAGTGAGGTTTGTAAAAAAATCCCTAGCAGCGATTTCAAGTCGTAATGTCAACAGCGTCATTTCGAAATTCATGTCATGATTAGCACTAAATGACGCACTAAATTGAATTAATTGAGAACTTCGATTAATCAATAATAAAGCGATACAACATTCCTCTTCTGAGAAATTAATGAAATGCGCCATTTTTAATCTAATAACATTGGTAGTAAACCCCTACATTTGCAGCGCTGCAACATATGAAACCTCAGCCTGAAATTGTTGAACATAAGATGCATCCATTTATATTACTTGTGTTTAGTAACCAGGAAAATTATACATAGACAGTTCAAGGATATCTCTTGTCTATTTTTACAAGCTTAAAAAAATCTTTTAAGATTCTTGTATTTAATTCGAGCAGTAAATTTCAAATAAAAATATTTGAAATTCGTTCTACTTTTTAACTCCCAATTTAATGCGACTCTATCTTGTTCAAGACAGACCGTTTCGAAAGGGTAACGTTCAGATCAAATTCAATATACATTTTCACTGCAAAATATGAGGTAGTAACAGAAGCTAGATGGTTCAAGCTGAAAGTTGAAAAATCATAGTGCGGATTTATTTCATCTCCTGATTTCTAGCTTTGCCAATACCCAAGTATGATACTTTTATAGAACAAACTAACCTGATCAGCTGCGCTCCAAGAGATTTCCGCCCCACACCACGCTAGAATTCTTTTCCCTTTCTCTTCCCCTCTCAACATCCGCTACCGAGACATCAATTCGAGAATGGGGAGGGAGGACAGAGGCCTCACGCGGGAATACAAGGCATCCGTATGCGTGCAACGGGCCTTTCAAAAAAAAAAAGTATGGCCCAAACCAGCAACATCTGCCTGATCGACACGAAAGATTCAACAGTGTGAACCGATGAACCGCGGGAGGCACTTAAAACGGAACAACTGCATCCGTATTTGCAATGCATTTATTATGGGTACGAAGCAGCCTGAAAATTTACCAACGCAGATGTCTACACTCGAAATTTTCATACACAACGGAAAAAATTTCACTCTTTTGCTTTTAATGTATTTCTGTTCCAAAACTCTTACAGAGAGAAATTTTCGTATTTTGAAAACAGGTAATGTTTAACATTTTAACGAATTTTAAATGAAAGCTGCGGCTATTTGACTCTTGAGGTTCTATAGTTTTTCGCTGCGATACATTAATCCCTAGATAACACTTTGAAGACTCTTGAACTTTTACACTTACCTTCTTAATGCTTCATTTTATTTGATACCTTTACACATTTCACATCTAAGTACAGATTTGAGAGGCCTAGCATGACAAGACCTTTAAAATTCAATAATACAAAACAATTCAATGAATATATTTAAGATTACAGGAAATTAATATATGAACAACTAATTTTCAGATGGATGGATAAAACAGAAAATGGCTTTTTAAAAAGACATTAGGAAAATATACAAACAATTATTTTGCTGTCGTTTCTCAAAATACACTCATTGCCAGACAAAAATAGTACAAGAAATTAAAAATATGCTAAGATAGGTTACTGGAATATGGTAAAGATGTTTTCATGGAGGACTTTCTAATGGGAGTTGGCTCATAGGAAAAACCTCAAAAACTAAAAATGTAGCCAGCCCATTCACCTGATATTTGAATCCAGGTTGAGTTCCCAGTATCCTAGCGGCTCTAACCCTTCAATCACTGGTGAGACCCCTAAGTACAAATTGAAGGATTATTTAGATTATGGCAAAGCACAAAAGAGCTATCAGCCAAAGAGTAGAAGAGATGCTTTGATGGAAAATTGTATGTGAAACTCGCTCATATTTACGACACACATGCAGAAAAGCATGAAAACTCCTATCCACGCAACCATCTCACAGAAATTTGAACTTGGATTGACCTATCAGCAGAGTCCTTGTAACAGGTACAGCTGTATCAGGAAGCAATATAATTAGAATTCAGGGAGGAAGTGGGCAGCATAAATTGCACCAGCTGCCAAAAAGCTTACCTACAGGTGTTGACTATCAGTGTATAACAATTTTACTGCTCAGCCACTAGTGGGTACAAAAGTTGAAGGTAATCGTCCCCCCCCCCAATGTTCCACAAACATTTTTAGTTTGGATAAGCTTACTGCACTCCAGATACAAAAACTGATAGCATGAAGAAAAAAGTACTTCAATAAGTATTAAGACAAGTCAATAAAAAACTAGCATAACTATGAAGCAAGGAAACAAACTTTCAGAATTAACATGTAAACTTGAAAAATTATCACTTTTATTTGAATGTAATGAAATGTAATAAAAGTTAAAGGAAAAAAAAACATAAATGGTAATTTAACCATTCAGAATGGCATTGCAGTATTAGTGTTAAAATCATTTTGACTTAAATGGTTAAGTCTTGATGCAAGGACGATATAGGGAATTTTCCTGAATTTAAGATGGTTTTTGAAAAAATTCTTACAACTTATGTACTTCAAAGGATTCTCTTGAATCCGAACTAACACACTTGCAGGTGTTGTTAATTACCATAAAATGAAAGATTTTAGTTTCATGCAACATAGAATAGTAAAGCATCATGTTTGTGCTACTGATATACTATATGACATTGCAATAGCACAAAACTTCTTATAAACAAAATTCGAAACTATGCATCCTAAAATTTAATGCAAAATAAAGAATAATGCATTAAGTGCAACTTTGAACACTAAAGAAATTGTGGTACGGTAAGTGGTTCTCGAGATACCCAGGTTTTGAAACAATATTTGACAATTGATTTATGCAAATTTTCACTCTCAACAACTCTGCAATTGTCCTGAAAAATTAATGTAAAAGGCAGTGTAAGACATTATCTATATAAAAGAGAGAATACACATATGCTTTTCTGATTTAGAGTTCTATGATGTCAGATGTACTGAATAAATTTAATTATCAGCAAAAACATATCCCAACTCCTCAGTAGATAGGTTTCAATGCCGACATTAAGCAGGAAAGTATTAAGTGCAACGTCAATACTAATATCAATACAATGTCAGTACTCCTCTTATAATGATAGATGATCCCACCTTAAAAGCTTCAGAACTTTTTTAAAATGCTGAATAACTTTAAACTGCTGGGCTATAATGCCAACATTACCATTTCACTATAAATGTTCAAGAATGCAAATATGCATACAAAAAGTACTCTTCTAGATTTTCAATACATAAAATACCATTCCCTTTTACTGCCAGAAGACAGAAAACAAAGAAATCATATGCAGCTTGTTTTCAGTGACAAACTGCAGACATCCCCCATTAGATCATAGATCCCAGTTTCAGTTTTATAAGGATGTCGCAACCTCTAAAAGCACAAGTCCCTCTCTTCCTTGTCTTACACAACAAATATTAAAAATCTGCCTAAATTTTTCAGATAACATGCTTACAATGTTAAGGTCATTAAGGTCGAATATTATCGTGATGGCCTCTGGAAAGCTTTGAATCTTTTCACCACAATCAAACTTGCTGCAAACTCGATCCATGCTATGTTAGGTGCGTTTCTCCCAAAACTGTCTAAGTAAAAACATGTGTAACTGTTTTCTGGAATACATAGCCAAGGTCATGTTAAGTGTATCAAGCAGAAGTATACATAAATCAACCATCAAAAGTTGCTAAGAGCGGTCTAATAAAACTTCTGGAGATGCCATAGCTGAAAACCAACACTGATGAGACCAACAATGTGCTCAAAAACTTGAAAACTCTGTTCACTTAAATAGAAATACTCTTCTACACAAGCAAAGCAATTAATTAATGTAAGACAAAGACCAACAAAGTGCTAACATATCAGAAATAATTATTTCACAACTCAATGGCTAGTTCCATTCTTAGCAGAAAAATTTCTTTGGCTATTTGGAAAGCCAAAGAAAATTCTTCAGATATAAAATTGACCTGTCTGTTAAGAAAACCGATATTTCATCAAGGAATCTCATACCATATCAAGAGACCAACCAAGATTTTCAGATCGTATAGTTGCATAATTTTACATGTAGGGACAGCAGAGTCCATGTCAAATGTAATCTCTTTCCTTATAAAACAAGATAGCAGAAAGGAATATGAAGTTGTGGTCATTTCAGGCATCTTACAGAGTTTTCATGACGTCTTCATTGCAGCAATTTAATATATTTCCCCAGATAGCATATTCACTGATAACATAGCTTCATTTCTGCCTAACAGCGCTCTTTACACAAAGCAGTTTAAATGTTCAATATTTCGATCGTGGATATTGCATTAGAAATCGCAATGGAAAAATACTACAATACTACATCAGTACATTCTCAATAACCCACTCTCCGTCTACACTCCGGAGAAGCTAACTACAGACATTGCCATGTTGTATATAGGATTTCTCATTCTCATTGGCTGAAATGTGATTTCTTGCATGGTGTTTCTGCACCAATCATTTGCATTTCCCCTCTCATTTTCTACTCTACCTAGGTCATGTGGCAATTGCCATTCGTCTTTACCTCATCCTTTAGCTTTTCCCCCCACATGGATCGCTCTTATTTCACTAAAATCATAACTGGTGATTAAATATAGTTTTTGACTTTCTAACACATCAAGAAATTAAAGTACAGATATCTGAAGATGACCTGAAATCAACAATGGTGAAAAGACGAGTAATTACACATAATATAAACTCCCCCCCTGCAGAAATATAGGATTGGTTAAAAGCCATCAAGTTGAAGGTACAGAAGAGAGTTATAGCTAACTGGTTCACCACTACATGTCTTCCAGAAATTCTTCAGGAACTGAAACTAGAGGACTCTTGCTTTACTCTGATAATGTATCTTCTCAATCTGCAAGACTGACAGTTGAATTTCTAGAATAAAAACATTAACTTGACAGAACATACACTCTATTCTCTTAATCGTAAGTCAGCTATTTTATTTGACTCAGCTATTTTTTAATCTAAAAACTTACATGGTTGTCATTTTTCATTCCAAAAATTGATTGACAAGGCCCAATTGACAAAGCTATAAATGCCTATTTTTCACCGATTCCAAGAAATGGATAGCTTAAAGCATTTAATCTTTGGAAAGTTCGCCTACGAAAGTACACTGATGTTCGAAGGAACTACTACTCATAATATTTTGAATTATTTAGGTGTACCTCAAAAATTGCAAAGTGACCCTAACACAAGTCTTGCTATGCATCGAAAGGTCTGGCTAAGCCACTGCCACAATGGGATAAAAGTGTGCAAGAGAATTTGAAAAACCTTTTTACATAACTGAATTTGACCACTCAAATTCTTTAGAAGATACATTTTAATTTCTTTTTATGGAAATATATAAAAGAAAGTATACATACAAGTTAGAACTAGTACAAAAGAAAAGCCAGTCAAAGCTATTTTATAATCAGTTCCAATATATGATTGTGCTGAAAATGAGTAGCAATAAAAGTTTTCAGTGCTGAAGTTTAATTGTAACAATAATGACAAATTTTTCAATTTTATTCCTTACACTTTTCTGAAGTTGAATAAAATCAACTAAACATTTAATAATAATCTTTATAAGTTTAAACAATCGCCAATATTACTATCACTCTAAAAGTGAAAAATGCATGAAATTAAGATGGATGACGATGTTGGCAAGATCTTTCCCCTCGAATGAAAACTGAAAAAGCACAATAAGAAGTAACATACCAACTTCAAATGAAGTATTTAAAGCAACTGAATTACAATTAATTTGAGTTTTTATTTTTCAAGCATTTGTGATAACGGGTATCACTACCTGTTCTTGTTTTCAAATCAGACCAGTGGTCTTCAAACTGATTCAAAGGACAGAAAGTAAATTTTTTGATGAATCCCCGAAACTTGTGTATGTGTGCGTGGATTCTTATTATCCCCAGAAAAATGTTTAAAAGTACAGAAAATGTATTAATGTTGCCTGCATTTTTATGCGGAATATGAACGAAAACACTCAATTTGGATGACTATTTATAGTTTTGCAAATCTAGATTGTATTAAAATTCTTTTGATTGGCTTACAAAACTCCTTAGAATTTGCATGGACAGTTTGAAGAACCTTAGAGATTAAGATTGCATAGAACAGAGTTAAAAACCATTAATTATTTTCAGGAATTCTTATATTTTGAAGCGAAGAAATAAATGTTTATCGTTCACTCCTCAATTTCAAACGAATTTATTCTGTTGGAGCATTTTAAGTTGGGAATTGTTTATTTACGTTTCTTCGGGCGATTTCTCTCTTCCTTGGATTCTTCAAGATAATTCCGCTAATCTATTCTAAGCGTAACAATTATCGCACGGGTGTAACTTCAGTATAGCGTAAAACCAAGGCCCAGTCACATCACTGCGTTTTTAAGATTAACGAAAATACACTTTTCCGAATCTACAGAAATGCGAAAACGAATCCTTTCCCGCACATAGATGTTCTGCTTGAAGAAAAAATAGGCTAAATAAGTATTACAAAAAAGTCTCTAATGGAATCATCACTTAGATTCAACATGTTGAAGGGGATAAGCACTCAATTTGGATGACTGCCAGGAAACCGGCAAGCCAATGACGTCGGCTTATCAGACGTCATCAATGATGTAATTGCCAAAATTGGAGGAGTTCCTAAGCAGCCCTAAAAGCCGTAACTATTAAGCAGGTAACATCCTCATCATATGGTACTTTTAGAAGCGTTGCCACTGGAAATACGCAATATGAACAGAAGAGGGTAGTGGGAACTTGAATTTGGAACTATAGTATTTTTCTGGATTTGATTTTAACTACAATATTTAAAACGCAATTTGACAGGCAGATTAACAACGGAATAACACTAAGATTATTCAAGGCGAAATTGTGAATACATCAGATTAAATATTACCAGTGATGTCTACAAATACTCCAAAGGAACTACGATTCTGGGTAATAATGTTTCGCTTTCTGAATAATTTATGAATAAAGCAATTCAATACTTTTAATCATTATCTTTTAAAAATCGATTTAATTCATTAATATCTTTACTACATTCAAAAGAAAGTATGAAAAAGCGTTTTTATCACGCTTCCTCTTCAAACTAATTTCTGCCCTTTTTAAAAATAGTTTATGGAAATTATTTGCTCTTTTTTTAGTGTTACTTTTGTGCTGCTTTGAAAAATGTTAAGCATATGAAAATCTCGAGGAAGAAAAACTGCAAACCAAAACACTAATTTATATAACATGAGTTAAAGATTCTAACTGAAAATCGAAGAGGCCAAAGAAAAATTTCTGCCGTGTTATGGCTAAAGGTAAAATGTAATTAAATAAAGCTTAATACTTGATTATTTGGCTAAAAAAATACATAAAGATGCGATTCAAAAATTATGAAAAATTTATTTTATTGCAGCGTCAATGAATTCTATAACATAAGACTAATTTGGCGAAGACCGCTGAACAATTCATTCCAGAAAGATACAGAAGTTCTTTAAGTCTAGTAGTAACTTAATGTTATTAAATAGGCCAAAACTAAAAGCTACTTTTAAAGAGTCTTATCAACGGTTGAAGTTCAGAACTGTTTACAGCTTCATTTCTTCGGAAACAGTCACGGAAAGACAGCCGCAGTTGTCACGCGGGCAAAAGATAAAACACCTCAGAATAATATTCTACGAATGATTCTAAAATTGGTACGAACTAAAAGAAGTACTTGAAAAACAGTTCCCAGAGCATCAATCTAAAATACAGGATGTTTTCCGTCGCAATGAAGAACTCTACTAGCGAGGAGTCGGTCTGAAACCTACATTCCTATTTTTAAAAAATTTAGGGTGTAGCGGAAGGCCTATGATAAGTGGTCAGGAAACTAAACAATGAAATCTTACTGCATTAAACCATTTTTGAAAACATCACCTCCCCACACAAAAAGATAGAAAATGCGTATAAGCGTGAATATGAAACAATGGATATCACTGTAAAATGAAGATTTAACCCAGCCTTTAGTAAAAGTTACTCAAACAACTCCGATGCATTCTTAATCAGATGAACAGTTGAATTGAAAGTCCCGTTAATTATACGGCTAGATGCTCGTAAGCAGTGAATTACAGTGTTAATAATATCGTCAGAGTTTAATTTTATGGAGGATAACAATACATTTACAATTAACGCAGGGTGGCAACACGCAAGCTGAGCATGTCAATTTCAAAATAACTGGCAAAATTCCACCATTGTTTGCGCTAACATGAGACAATGCATTTCGTTGAAACGAAAACTCAAAATGGTCCCTTGACATGCAATGTACATCCCAACTGATTAGCGCAATATAAAAGGCGGAACTTCGCTTAGTTCAGCAAAAAATGGTTTGAAAATGTGAATATTTTTAATTATTGATGGAAAAATGTTAATTAAAATATTATAAAGGGGCACCAAAAACGAAGGATCAAAACTCGTCTGAACTAAAGGTATATAATTAAATATTAATATGGCTTTAAGTGGCGTAGTAGCAAGTAAAAATTCTTGCGTGTAACAATTTTTTTTGCTATGAAATGAAATATTAATATATACGAGTAGATCATAATTAAATTTTTAGGCATTAAAACTTCCAATAAAATAGAATACTTAAGTGAATTTTCAGCATTCCACGTTCCACACACTTGATAACATTAAGTTTCGTAATTATAAATATTGCATTTAAGCAACAATTTTAGTATTAAAAGAAATCATAGCTCGTCTAAGTGATGACGAGAAGACAAATCGAAAAGTATGTCATTTGACCTTTTCCCGCTAAATTTTGTTTTTGAACAACGGTGAATACGCGTCAAATCCTTTATATCTTTTATCAGGGCTATCACGTGACGAAAACTTCGGCAATCGAAACTTTGCATATGCATAACACGTCTTACTGTATCCCGCACTTAGGCTAATTCCCACATTTTCCTTCTATTTTGTGGTTGCTATTGTTGCTACTGTCATTCGTCCATAGCAACTATCCACCAATATAATAGATACAGACAATGTTAAAATGTTATACGCAAAATGCTAAACAATTTTCTTTATACCGGCTTTTATAAGCACTCTATCGAAACCATACAGATGTAACGTGCAATGTTTAGCAGCCCATTAACTTTCATGATAATTTTCATGACTTAACTGTATGCTAAACTTTTGAAAATAAACATGTTTTATTCATTAACAAAACTTTTGTAGCAATAAATAGTGAAAGGAAATTCTCGAGCAAATTTAAGTCAATTGAAAAGAAGTCAAGGATCACATTCACAGAATAAAAATTGTACATATATCATACATAGTTTGTACATAGTTTCATACAGAATTTTCATTTTTATGAAAGATTTCCGAAAGTACTACATGCCTCTAATAACAGGAAATTTCTGTTTTAAGTGGATAAGCGCGATTACTTCACAGTGGTTTACAAGTCAAGTTTCGGATTCATGACAAATTCGTTTCGCAACTGAATACTCTTAACAATCTAAATACTTTTTTTTCATACTGATCAGCGGACAGATGCTTGCACAGGTCTTTTACAGAAGAAGCGTAATGGGCTTCCCGACAGAAGAAAATAAAGATAAGATCAAGTTAAAGAAGTGCGAGACTTCCCCAAGTTCTTTCGGCACGCATTTCTTGGCAGTCATTTGACAAGCCTACGCTTCTTCGTCGCACGCTATATCGAGAACAGAGCAAGTTGCCTATACCAGAACGGGAAACAAGCGAAGCCCGACGACAACCTGCTGAGCTATTCTTGAACAGATCAACACTGCAGACGTCACGAGTAGGTAGATAGTTTTAACAAACTTAACAATTAAAATGCGCTTTAAATTACGATAAGCAAAACAAAAGCACGATTCAGTTTAGAGGGCACTTGTAGTGCAGCCACGACATTTTAACTTTTAGAAACTTTAGACCACAGTTACCCAAACATTTCGACTGGTCGTTCCCTGGAAGTGGCCTTCCCTCCCCTTAGCTCTTCATTTGAGTTTGTATAGTGCCTGCCTATCCTTGCAACAATAACATTCTACATGGCTTCTGAACAGAATCTGTGGGTACAGACTGAAAACAATGGATTTTCTGGATAACCTTAGCATTTCTATTTATTAAAACTCATGAGCAATGTGTAAAAAGAATAACGATTAAACATTTCTCAAAGTATTTATAGTAATAAACCTGACGAAATAGATTCTTGCCATCCCACAATGATATAAATTGAAAGGAATGTTATTTGCAGTACCGATATCATTTTAAGTACGATTTATGTTGCGTTTTAAAAATATTAGACTAGTAGTTTATAATTTTCTCTGGAACTGAAAAATACACTACATGCCAATTAGACAAACATATGTGAAAAGACAGCTGCCATAATTTAGTACGATTCTTTGTAAAGATGTGCGATTCATGTTTTTATTTAAGATCAGATGAATATTTAAATATTTGTTTCAAAAGTATTCAGGCAACCTTTTTCCAAAGAATTATTTGGCCACTCGTTTCTCAATGCTCCCTTACTGTCCTCTTCAAATCACTAAACGCCCCACTCCCAAAATCTCCTAGCTATTCAAATGGTGCACGATAACAACCAAATTGGAAAATTAAGCTTCAGATAAGGAATCCTAAGCTAAAGAAAATTCAGCGCCATTTAACGTTACTTAAAATAACAAAAGGGCATTTTCTTAAATAAGCAGGGAATTAAATTGCACCTAAGGGCAAAATCTAGCAGTTTAATACGCGCAATTATACGACTCCGATTCATGCAACTCCGCTGTTTTCACTGACCGATTGCGGAAAACCTGACCTCCAGCTATCAGAAGTGCAATTGCCTCACAGAATACTCCAGAGCTCCAAAGTAAGGTAATGGCATATTTAAATTCAGTATAAAACGTAAGTATTTCTAACCAAGCTAAATTTTTTTAAGCTGAAACGAATATTTTAGTCTATACAACACGAAAAAATTACAAATCAATATATCAGTGTAATTTCATGCTCTGGTGATAACAAAATATCGTTTATCAAAAAAGCTTTAAAGAAAAAAATTGCAATGAAGTATACCTGTATAAATACGAAAACTACAAGTTTCAATGTTCTGTTGAAAAACTGCCATATTCCTGAAAAAGACGGACGCAAACATGATTAGGAACTTAGGAAGTTAAACCTACACTCAGTGGCGCAACAGTCCTAGTGGGCCACGGCCTACAGTACGCTTTTTCTGCTTTCTTGACCTTTGGGCCCCGGAGTGCATCGGCACATGGCCTGGACAAGCGGTCAGCTTGTCGCAGGACCCCCGGTGTTTAGCTCTCAAGCGAACTTGGTACTCATTTTATCGACCTACTTAAGGGATGAAAGGCCGAGTCGACCATGACCAGCCCGGGGATCACACCCCGGACCTGTGGTGCAGCTGCTCGACGCGCTAGCCACTTCGCCACCGGGCGGTCAACTTGATAAAATTATGCGCAGTTATAAAGTAATAATTTTATGCGCAATAAAATTATATTACTTTTCGGCTCGGTCGCTAGCACTGAAGTTCGGTGCAATATTTAAGAAATGCTACGACGACATGATACTTACTGAATATTCAAGTAATGGAAGGAAACCATGTTGAGCCTGAAACTATTATTGATAATGACAATGATGACTATTAGGCATATATTAATGAAAATTATTAGGATAATTTATCAGAATGAATTTAAAAGTTTCGACGAACTCAAGAGCGCATTGGCACCACTAATAACGCTAACTACTCATCAGGGGGTAAAATCAGAGCTGGTGAAAATGAAAAGAGAATCCATCTGACATGATCTGGTACACATAACTTAAGAAATGTTTAATTGAAACATACTGCTTAATTTTTAAAATAAAGACAGTTCGTACCGCATTAAATTAACGGTTCATATTAGTATCGCTATATATTAAAATGCTTTTACTGAATAAATAGAACTGAAAATAATGACAACTAAAAATAAAATATATACTTATATGGCTTACACTAAAAATGTAACGATGCGATGAATAAGAATAGGTAAAATGACCAAGCCGAATTCAGTAGAATCGAAACAGTTAACTGCAGATCGCGGTCAAATGTAGGTCCCCCAGTATAAAATTTGAATAGCGCGACCGCGCTGCGTCTGTCTCAAAACCGTTAAAAGGCTATTGAATCTATCCAAAGTGAAATGTATCTCGCTATTTATATAATATACGATAATCTTGCATATTTAATATTTATCAGTTTCTGATGAATGATTTGCATTTGATTTGTTAACGAATATCAGTTGTTTAATTTGAATTTTTCTATTAATAAAAATTCCTTACATCTTGGATCTCATTTCCTGCTCGTAACTCAAATCCTTTGATATGTCATTCCACTAAAATTAGAAATGAAAGTCTCAAGTTTAAAAACACCTGATATTTATCAACCTATAGCAGTGGTCAATTTCGAGAAAATCCATTGAGATTAACAAATTTAAACGCATAAAAGACTAAGAAAATAGCCAACTGAAGCAAATGTTATTAATAAACTATGGCGGATTAAACTATTCAGGACGGAAAAAACTACAGTATTCTGTGCAAAGTACACGAAAGTGATCTAACCTAGTTCCATTCGAATTTTAACCGAGAACCCACAAAATACGATGGAAGTGTCGCAGAATTCAGCCACATGAATATGGACAATAAATTCCCGAAATCGAAATTATCTTGAGAATAAAATAGCCAGTTGAAATCTAGATATTTACAACTGACAGAATACTTATAGAAAACCTTTATGTCAGAACTTAGGAAAAATTACAACAAAAGATCAAACTACTCCAGAAAACCCTTCAAAAGACTAAAAATGGAAAAGTTTTAATGGAAGATAGCATTCCATTTCTATAAATGTTACTTCAAAATTTGTAAAAATCTCGATATAATAAGCGCAGACGCATTGGGAGGATAACGGCCTCGACAGAATTCCATACTTAACTAAATGTAAAAAACTAAGAAAGTACTCAACATAAAATACACTCGTGCGCAAAATTAAGGGAATTTGCACATTATGTCGAATTTTTGAAAAGCTAATGGACATATTTTGATGAAATTTCTGTACGAATATACATTTATAATAAAGAGATGTGTCATTCAAGTCATTTTATGCACGCACGATTATCAGTAAAGCTTGAATGTTTGCATAATACTTCGGCGGCATAATTAGTACCTTTGCTTTAATATTTTTTTAAATTATACATAATTTGCAAATTATCTTAATTTTGTGTACTTATATATGCATTGCAAGTGTTTATTGCCTAAAAACCTTACCAATCTAAATATAATTTAATAATTTGGGATTCACATCATTTAGCTAATAGATCTACAATCGACGAATAATCGCTTTTATTGGAAAATGCTTTCGCTGCTCTCAATTTGAACTTAAAATACTTGAATATCACGATTTTCAACGCTGTTGAAGCTAAAACCGTCTGCAATCTGCATTAACCTACGACACGAATTAAAATTTTAAATTAGATAATTGCAGCAAGAGCACACGCACCTTCATACGGCAACGGCCACTTTAATAACGGAAAAGATGCCCTGTGAAGAACTTCATTCACATTACACATGGAGAAAACCACGCAAAACAGACATCCCATTCGCCTGGACTCAAGGCCTGGATGAACTACCAGTTTATGCTATTTTAACCATACGGTCACTTCACGGATAGGGCCAAACGATTTTTGACACTTGAATCAAATTTCAGGCTATTAAATATCGTCATTATAATTTATATAGAGAAGAATGGGCAAAATCATTTTATAGCGAGGAGAAATCAAAAGTAATTATTAAGGAAGTTTTTCATTCAAGTCCACAAAATGAAGATGAAATAGCAAATTATAAGAGAATACTAATGTACACGAAAATGGAAAGATACGATCCCCAAAACAATTTAGTTTTAATATTGAAAAATAATTCCGACATTGTTTACTGAAAAGGCGTGAATATATACGGCATCAGTATTAAATTTAAAACTAATCACATATTAGATAGGAAAAGCCCGTACACAACAGGCAATTAGTTTCAATAGAATATCAGCAATCGAAATTAGCAATCAAAATAACATTAGATGCCTGATTACAAGAATAAGGTCAGTATTTCGCGAACCTGTTTGTACAATCACGGCTTGTGCGAATTAGTGCTACGGTTTATCGGGCACACTTTCCATAATGATAGATTTCTTGAGCGATGGCCGAGACGGTAAACATTTTATGCAACATGTAGAACGACATAGAAAGTGGAGAAAGCCTGTAAAAGAACAGTTAATTCTCGACCTGCTTTCGTTTCACTGTCAATGACCTGACATACTTACATAGCGCATAAAGATTCATATAGGTCACGAAAATGAAATCTCCCCCAGTCGCTTGGAGCTTTTCTGCCCCATCGAAAACGCTTTCGCTTTAAAAGGGAACGGAACTTTCAAAGATTAACATACAGGAAAATGATTTAAGATGAGACAAGTCTTCAAGCCAATTTAATAACCGATACAAAAATATCCTATTTTCATCCTGCTTGCAATTTGATAACGCAATTATGCAGTTAAAAGACAATTGTTTATGCACCTACATTCGTACATAAAAATGGGAAGTCTTTCTTGATTCAATCATGCAATGAAAACGTAATTTCACAATGTAAATCAGGAATGACCAATTTCCGCATAAAAAATGGCCAATTTTAGACCTTTATGTTAGCGACTAAGTCGCACAGCGTTTCCTTTTGCAACGTTTACGAAAGCGTACTGAAGAGTAAAAAAAAAAATCGGGATTGCAAGACCATGGCAATATGCATTCCAAATAATTTTCATTAAAATATCGCAAACAGAGCAATAAACAGTTCAAATGTTAAGATCACATACAAATTTAAGATGTCACGGTTCTTTGATTATCCGCACAACCAAAATAAACGGGTTTAGGGCATATTTGCAAGTATACAATTAGCAACCCACTCATCGCGTATTACACTTATTTCCGTACACGTTGATTTACGTGGTTTATATTTAACAATCATTTCACTAAACAGTATGCACTGCTATAAAAATGTAAATATCGGCCATATAAATTATCTTGTGGGTAATATCCTCCACATAAAGGGTCTTTCTCAAGAAATTCATTCTTATAAAAATGCCTCTAGCTCTGGGAGCCGTAAAAACAACCAACAGACATTTTCCACTAATTTACAACGCTGCCAGTGAGTTGGCGACTTTTGTGAGATTGAGGATAATTTGAAAGCACCGAAACCATTTTGAATGCCGTGATTCGTAAAAATTTGTCTTAACATTAAAAAAAATAAAAATAAAACATGTAAGTTCATGAGAATTCGAATACGTAAGCCAAATTGAGTCGATTTTGAATTAAATCGTTGGTATTTTAATCAAGTGACTATATATTCACGGGCACGTCTGCAGTTTTATGCTTAGCCATAAAGAAAGAACCGATGGTCTTTGTAGCTAAGACCTCTCACCTTGGGAAAAAACTATTACACATTCATTTTCTGTCTTGGTTTCACATTATAACACTAAAAGATACTGTTTGCTTCTTAAAGAACAGCTTACACTATGTTTATATTACTAGACGTTAAAGACAGTATTTCTAAAGACAACACAAAGGTACGTGAAATTATAAACGCAGAAATACTATTCTCTTGTAACACACAGGTAAGCCAATTTATCAGCAACCTAGGTGAAAAAGAAACTTCCGTAATACAGGCAATATCAAAATTCAATTTGTCTTAGCAGCTAAATTCCCAACACATTAAACTAAACAATTAACCTGAAATTACTATTTCTTCTTACGCTTAAAAAGTTGAATCATTATGGCGAAATGCGAAATGACGTTTACCGAAGGATTCTCCATAAAAGATTTATAAAGGTAGAATTTTTTCAATTTTTTATATTCACACAAACTCACGATTAAAAACGTGCTCTGTATCCGGGCCATTCTGAAGTCTGAAATCGAATAAAAGTATCAGTATTTCAGGTTTTAATTAAATCGTCGATGAGGCCATGATTTAGATAAAATTCACAGGTCTACAGGCGATTGAAAAATTTGCGTTTGATCCGCAAGCATTTATTGAAATATAATAAATTCATGTCTCTGGTAGTCATCTTGAAAGTAAAAAGTGCACTACTTCCAACTTTCATGGCGAAAAAATTCACCAAGATATTCATCATATCCTTAAATAATTAACATCTATTACAAATACAAAAGGAGGCTTCTCAGGTCGGAATACAGACATCAAAACAGATTAATTGCATAAAATGGAAGTCCACAGATAGAATTACTAATAAACACATACAAAAGTACCGACATTACGGTTTTGTCTTCTACATCAACTGCATGGGCACTACGCGCTTATAAGATAATTCGCCGTATTTACTCAGCGTGTTCATCCACAGTGTAGACACTTATTTTTTCTGAAGAACCTCACCGACAAGCTAATTTTTAACGAAGTACTAGAAAACCAACATTAGTGATGACTTTCAAACGAGGATTCCAAAATTTCTAAATATGCTTCTCAGTATTTACAACTGTAAATGGCAGATCAGGCGGCTGCATCTAATGCAATTAATACTAATAACTTATGCAATTCCTTTTATCACAACGGATTCCAGAATGTCGAAATTTAATAGCTCAGAAATTGCTAACCTCTTGCGATTAAATAGGTTCTTAAGAGTTCACTCAGAAAACTAGCATTTGGAAAGTTAGTTATTCGTTTTAAGTCATCTACATGATGCTTAAGGTCCATGACAAAGATGTTATCCTACGCTCTTGGGAGCGATAAAACCCGAGGACTTCATCTTATTTTCAGAAAAATAAGCGAAGTCATTACACATAGAACAGATTATAACAGAATCAAATCTGGGGAATATTACTAGTGTTCAGTGTTCTTAATCATTTGGCCACAAATATATTATGATCATTAAAATAGCTTTCTGTGATCTTAATAAAAAACAGACACACGGGAACAAATCTTATTAATGTGACCGCCTCCCTTTTTTTGCATTGTTCTCCTTGACATCAATTAACAATGGCATAAATCATGCGTCAGCAGCATATTTGGTGGATATACAGAGTGTACTATAGATAACTGGGAATAATTTCCGTTGTCATAAATAAGAGGAATGATTTAACAAAAAAGAATGATCAACGGCTTTTGGGCCAGTGTGACAGTATTTCAGAAACTGGACGTTTATATATTGCTCGCGTGCTCATGTGGCGAACGTGTTTCATGAATGGCGCTATATTAAAAAAAAAAAGCAATATGAAAACTGCAGAGCTTCATGAAATAGGGGAACGAAGATTGAAGCAGTACACATGAACCGATCGACACGCTACAGAGAAGCAATTTATTGCCCAAATGAACCAGAGGGCTGCTACATTTGTGTCGGAACCGACAGTTCAGCAATCTTGCTACGTATGTTGAGCTTCGCAGCAGAAGGATAGTGATAGGAAATTTATGCTTATATCTCATCGCCAAAAAAGAGGCTGGAAATTTGCATAACAGTATTAACAATGGACATCTGATGGACAGAAGGCTTTCTACCCAAATGAATCGTGTTTGTTTTTCGCATTGAAGGGCACTGGGGCATATGGCGAGAAACATCGGAGAACGCGCTGGAGGAAGATACCTTGTAATATGGGGAATATTCTTAAGGCATTCTCTGGTTCGACTCATTTTTTGTGAATTTCATGATGGATAGCATCGATCTTTGCTGACCATACATGCAAAACTTTTTCCTCTTGGAATGATGGCCACTTTCTACCATGACAACGTGACGTTTCACTTGTACTAGATAGCGTTGCCTGTGTACGGGTTCGTAATGGATTGAATGCACACAAAACCGATAGTTAATTTTATCAAGCTATTTTCCCAAATGACTCACTTTACATTTCTGGAACTTCCTACAAAAGTACGCGTATAGTTCATTTCAGTATAACAAGAAACCTACTAAGAAATTTAAACAACGTAATACAAAGCATTTAGGTCAGTCACAGCCACAAGAACCAGACTATATTGTCCCAAGTTTGGCGACAAAAATTAGTCGTCAAAATTCTCGCCAACTCAGCGACATTTCGCCAATCTAGCAAGATATGCATTTACCTCAGTCATAGGTCATAGGTCATCTTCCTAAATCATGAGTGTTCGATCCGAAGATCTTTACTCATCCATAATCTCTTTTAACAAACCTAGAATGAAGTGAAAACTTGTCTAATCCGATAAAAGGAAAAACATCTGCACTTTAGTGCTGGAAACTTCCGGAACGGCGTATCTAACTCAGGCATATCTTGTGACGAAACGATAGCTATCTCATGGTGGAAAACAGAATCCAAGCTTTCTCTAGATAATATCCGGTGACAGCATTTCTTGGATAGCATTTCGAATGGCAGGCATATTAGTTGCAGCGTCCAATCGTAAGTTCAAGACGAAATTTGCAAAGTCCAATAGCATATTAACATACAAGTAACATACTAACTCAAAAAATGAAATTTGAAAAGAAATATTCAATTAAAAAATATACTATATACAGTATTTACATTATTTACATTCACCACTGTACATTATGATGTATTGTCCGTGGCCTTTTACATCTTTGTATTATAGTATAATCATAATCTCCAATCGATCTGACTGCGTTATTACTATGTTTATCACAATTCGAGAAGAAGTTATGTGAAGCTACCAGTATTTCAGAGTCCAGCGGCTTTATTTTCAAACTATTGTGTATTGTAGAGTTTCTAACAAACCAAGGCGCATCCGTAATAATACGCAAATACTTATTTTGGAGCCTTTGCAGAGCTTGTCTATTTGTTCTTGATGTAGCTGCCCATACCGGAGCTGCATATAACAAAATAGGCCGGATTGCTTGCAAATATAATATCTTTTTTGTATTTAAGTTTAACTTGGATTGTCGACCGAGCAGCGGGTAGATAGACATAAAAGCCTTTCTTGCCTTTTCTTTTATGTAATTTACATGAGGAGTAAATAATAATTTTTCGTCCAGAATTACGCCTAAGTACTTTACTGTATCAGAACTTGGAACTGGGTTGTCGTCGATTTTTATGCTTGTTACATATTTTCTATTGTATCTGAAGTTTACGACTTGCGATTTATTTGGGTTGATTTTAATTTTCCATGCCTTAAAGTATTCATTGATTAGGTTAATTGCCCTTTGTAATTTTTCTACTGCTTTATTTGGATTTATAGAACTGCAGAGAATAGCCGTATCATCGGCATAGCAGGCTAAAGTAGCGTCTGGAGGCTCCGGGATATCATTTATGTAAATACAAAATAATGTCGGTGAAATAAGGCTTCCTTGCGGTAAACCCGCTGATATGCCACTTGTGCAGGAAAGCGTATCTTTGATTTTTACCTGAAAAGTTCTATTCTCTAAATAACGAGCTATTAATGCAATAAGATAGGGCGGAAAATTGTAGTTCATCATTTTAATTAAGAGGCCCGCATGCCAAATTTTATCAAAGGCCTTTTCTATGTCTAGAAATAAGGCTGCAACCGATTCCTTTTTATTAAGATGTGAAGCAATTTTTTCAGTGAGTCTTGCAACTTGCTGTGTCGTAGAATGTCCAGTACGAAAGCCAAATTGAAAATTTTTGAAAATATTATTATTGTGAATATGTTCTTTTAGTCTTGAGATAATAACCTTTTCAAACAACTTCGCCAGCGCAGGCAGTAAACTAATCGGCCGGTATCCGCAGGTTCGTGTTCCGTCTTTGCCAGGTTTTTTGATAACTGTTATTATTGCGTGTTTCCAGATTGAAGGGAAATAATTTCTCCTGAGGCAGGCATTAAAAATTTTAGTAATAACTATAATGGCTTTTCTATCTAATAGTTTAATGGCTTTATTTCCTATTCCATCATACCCCGCTGCCTTTCTCGGGTTCAAATCTTTTATATGGTTTTTCACTTCATTTGGCGTAACCAGAGGACTGTTTCCTGGAATATTATTAGTAATAAAGTTCTGTACGTGATTAAAAATATTAATATCATTAGGGTGATCAAAAGGATTTACGGTAAATTGTTCTTCATAATCCTTTGCAAAAGTGTTCGCTATATCTTCCGCGTTATGATAAATACTATTATTATCTTTGATAGGGCCTATTATATTTTCTTCTCTTCGGAGGGCTTTGCTAATTTTCCAAACGGTGGCGTCCTTGTGAGATAAATTCTCTACAAAGTTTTCCCAAGCTTCTGATCTGTAATTCATCATCATAGTCTTGAGTTCTCTCGCACAGCGATTGAAGTTACTTTTATCTGTCGGGCTATTAGTTCTTTGAGCAATTTTTCTGAGTCTGTTTTTCTCTCGAATTTTCAGCCTAATAAAATTAGGCAGAGTGAGTTTCTCCTGGTTTGTAGCTGAATGCGCATTCTTCATCGCAAAGTGAATTTTGTTATTAAGTTTATTTATTTCTGTGTCGATATCCTCTATAGTATTTAGTGTCGTGGCCGTTTCTACACTGTTGTTAATAATATCTCGATATTTATTCCAGTTTATGTTGGTTTTAAGTGGAGGCAATCCATGTTTTAATCCGTATAAAGTAAATAATACAGGTAAATGGTCAGACATTAAATCATTTTCAACTTGTAGTAATGGTTGCTGCTTAATATCAATAGTGATCATTATATCTAGAATGTCCGAGTTTCGGTATGCGGAAGGAACATAGGTATGATCTATTGGTGCAAATAAATGCAAATTATTGTTATTTATATAATTTCCAAGCGTGACTCCGTCCTGATTGTTAACACGACAATTCCATAATGTGTTTTTACAATTTAGATCCCCCGCGATTATCGTGGGGTAGCCAAGTTGCACTATTGCGTCGAGATCTGCAGTATCCAGGTGCCTTGAGGGAGGTTTATATACCGAAATTAACAAAATATTTTGTCCGTTGCTGTTTAAAATGCATGCGCATGCTTCTATGCTATTTAGTGTAGGTAGAATAAATTGACAGCATTTAAGATATCGACGAGTGGCTATCGCGGTGCCTCCACCACGATTATGCATTCTATCCGATCTAAAAATGTCGAAATTAGCAAGTTTGAAAGAGTCCGTAATTTTTAAATGTGTTTCATTTAATAGTAGTATATCTAAGCTGTGCTTGTTGATAAAGTCCTTCAACTCAGTAATTTGGTGTTTGACTCCGTTACAGTTGAAATATACAAATTTTGCATAATTAATATGCCTGCCATTCCGTGCCATATTCGAGATATTGTGATTATTCATAACTATAATTATCGAACATCTTAATTGCCGTTAAGGCGACGTCTAACTTGCTCATTTGCGAGCTTGCATCTTTAAACTGTTGATATAGACTGTACATATTTTTAATAAAAGAATTAAAACTTTCTATATCATTGCAATTATTTTCGGAGGATTTTGGCCTCGTCTTATAATTAACTCTTTCACTTTTGTTAAAATTATTGGGTTTCGCTGCAGCGACTGCTGCGTACGATTTTCCTGTGTTTATCTCTTGCAGTTTGCTATTAGTTTTCTTACTTAATGTATCTGATTCATTACTGGAAGTTGCTGTATCGTTTTTGTTGCTAACCGTGATTTTCTTATTTTCAAAATGCTTGCGCGTATGTTTAAGATTGCCTGGTCTCTTAGGACAAAGCTCACTACATGCAGGATGATCCCCATTACATAATACGCACTTAGCAGAGTATTCGTCTTTATTTTTGTACGGGCAATCATGCGAGCGATGTGCTTCTGTGCATCTGACACAGCGCGGCTCATTATGGCATGCCGATTGAGTGTGCCCGTACCTCTGACAATTGAAACATTGTGTAGGTCCGGGCCTTCCTCGGTATGCTTTTACATTAATTTTGTGGTCAAATAAATACCTGATTTCCCATATCTTCTTCCCCTCGTCTGTACGGGGGGTTTCCGCATAAAAAATGGGAAGCTGTGTTGCAATGCCGTCGCGCATACGCGTGATCGGTTTAACTTTGATTACAGGAATTTTATTTATTTCTAATTCCTCCTTGATCTCATCTGCTTCATAATCGGTAGTTAATCCCTTTATTACTACCCTGTTACATTTGTCAGAATTTAACATGAACGTGTGAAATGGTATCCCTTCGCTTTCCAACTTTTGTTGAACTTTCCTATAATCATCGACAGTATTCAGT
Organism: Stegodyphus mimosarum; assembly: GCA_000611955.2. Taxonomy (NCBI): domain Eukaryota; kingdom Metazoa; phylum Arthropoda; class Arachnida; order Araneae; family Eresidae; genus Stegodyphus; species Stegodyphus mimosarum. Next base: position 780,279 of record KK115172.1, read on the forward strand.
TTAATTACTGAATTTCCTGCCTCATTTTTTATTTCAAGTTTTTCTATAAGTAATCTTTCTTTAAGATCTTTCCTAAAGTCCTTCATATTAATAGCTTTAGTAATAACCAAGGGGGGAATTTTACCCGCGAATTTTTTAGGTTGCGAGAACGTTGGCGGTGGCGGTGCCGAATCGTCGTCCATTTTGTTTGCGCCAAGATTTTCTTCCTGCAGTGCGTTGAATTGATTTGTAGCCTTAAGCGGCGGATATTCGTCTTCGTCTGAGTTTGTTCTTTTACGTGCTCGTTTTGAAGTTGGAGCATTTTGCCATTCCGTATTTACTTTAGCGGGAACGATAGGAGGCTGACTCGTTATAGCTTTCGCTAACATTTCCATGCCATCTTCTCTATAAAGGATAGCCATATTCTTTTCATGTTCAGCGAGGAGCGCGTTCATCATTCTAGCAGTTTCCTCAGTACCATTACCCATATCCTGAATCCGTTTTAATTCTTCTATTTCGTCAGTTAATCTTAAATTATGACTAACCAAAGCCATTATCGATCCTGGTTTAAACTCGATTAGATCCCGAGGTCAGCCATTATTGAGAGAGTCACCTGTGCCCTGAGTTATCTCGTAAGAACACAGAGGAGAACAAGCGTAAAAAATTAGTACTCACCCAGTAACGGCCGAGTATCCAATAGCGACGTGAATCAAAAGCGTAAATCCACGTGTATCCACAACAAAATGGCGCAGAACACTGAGCGAAGGCAAGCTTTACCTCAGTGTCTCATCTTATTCTAGAGGCAAAGATCCGCTTCGAGGCCGGTTATTTTATATTATACGAAATTCGTAACAATATGTACACTGCGGGAAAAAAAGGGGGCAGTTCTATATATTCCGTTCTACTGGGCCGATTGACGAAATTCAAATTGCGTTTTCCATGTCTCGAAAGCGCGACTTAGGATATATATTAGATTTATATATAGCTTTGTTCTAATATAGGTATTCTGACACAAAATCGGACTTTTTTTGATATAACATGCCTTTTTTTTTCATATTTCGATTCTACGACTCAAATTATGCCTAAATATTAAATTTTGTAAAATTTGGTGCGAAATTTATGGAAAAATTCAAAAATTTAACTTGGAGAACTTAATATGTGGCAAACTATTTTTTTTTCTCCTTCCATTGTGCAGAGGTGGAAAAAAGTCAGATCGTTCCTGCCTTTTTACATTGTAGATGAGAGGGAAAAAAGTCATAGTTCTACTTTCAAATAATTTTAACAAAGTGCGTAAACCACATTTTCGTCATTATCGCTTTCAACAAATATGCCAAACTTCAAAACGCGCCAATATATAAATTCATGTATATTTTCGGAAATTTTGAATAAAAAGCTCTAATTGTTTGCAGGTATGCTTGGAAACACATCTACTTTAAGATTTATTTCCAAGCAAGTAAAAATTTTATAGGTTATCATTCCAAATTTTTTGAAAAATTTATAAAAATTTTAAAATATAAATTTAAAAAATAAATCAAAAAATGGGTGAATTTTATTTGGAATGAACCTAAATTTTGAACTGTGTAAGAAGGAATCAAGTTAAGTTTCACAAAAAGAGATTTTAATAAATACATACCAAATTGAATTAACATTCAGGAGCCAAAATTTTGAGAACTAATTTTTTAAAAACTACTCGTGCGATTTTTACAAAACTTCGCCGTTCGGCAAAATTTGAGTCGTAGAATCGAAATATGGAAAAATTTGGCATGTCATTTCAGAAAAGTCCGATTTTGTGTTAAAATACCTATATTTGAACAATGCTATATATATATATCTAATACACATCCTAAGTCGCGCTTTCGAAACATGAAAAACGCAATTTGAATTTCGTCAATCGACCCAGTAGAAAGGGAGATATGGTCTTTTTTATGCGTGCAGTGTACATGAATAGTTTTCTCTGCCCTCCAAATTCCCACATTTAAAAACCCAATCAATGACCTATACCACCGCCTCGATCAGGTTATCTCTGTGGGTTTTCCATCAAGCACCCTATAGCAGCTCTCAATTGCTTTGAAATCAGCATAAATTCCTACATCTGAACCTTTCTTAGCACTCTATAGATTGCCTCCTGCTCCATTACTCTCGATTTTAACAGATGGCAACACAAATGTGACTCGACTGTATATTAAATTACACTAACTAAATATTTATATGGAGTTACATTGATAAAAGCAATCTACTTTTAAATCAAACTATCTGCAGTACTTTACATGAAAGTTCCCGAAGAACAAAATTTTAAAATTAGACAATAGTTAATCTTATTTTAAAATAGTCACTTCAAAGCCGTTGAGAATCCTTCCCATTTGCGGTCGTAATGAGAGTCATCATATAATACTTATTTTCTCCAACTTACATGTGACTGTAGTTCAAATCTGCCGTTCGCGTGCTTTTTTATGAAAAGAAACACGCTAAACAGAAATGAAGTGGGGGGGGGGATTATACGATTTAAACAGTCTGCTGCAGCTGCCGTTTCCATGGTTAGAAGGAAAGTTGGGCGACAGAAAATAACCTTGAGGTTCTTATTTTACAGTACCAGATTACAGTACAGTTGTGCCCTCGAGTATATTAATTATGCGTCCGCAGTTAACAGCAGCCTAAAGAGAATAAAACGTAAAAATTAGAATCCAAGTGAGAACGGGATATAAAGTGATGCAACATAGCAGCTTCAAGGCACTAAACACTACTTTTAAGGAGAGAAGCTTCTGGATCTTGCTCTTGGCCAACATCAGAAAAAGCCCCCGAAATTCATTGCCGCAAGTACAAAATTACGCCTGTCGTTGACAAGTCTTGAGCACCATATAGACGGCAATACGATTTTACCCAGTTTCAACATAATTTTAAGGAAGAGCATCCGGGGAGGGGGTCTGAAGGTCTGACACCCCTCTTTGCTGATGATGTTGGCCTAAAACTGTTTTTTAATAGTCGCGATCACAAACACGCGCATTCGCATTTTGCACAGTATTTTATAATGGGTTAGAATGCCTTAATTAGACTAGAAATAGAGAACAGAGAATGACTTAATTCATCTATGAACTCACCACATTTATGTACATTAATACCAATGCTTGCCCCCCCCCAAGAGTTCGGTATTATCCATGATAAATTCAAGAATGTAATATCCGCGTATACGGAACACCGTTGTATGTATCATACATGCTGAAATCGCGGCTTGCAAAATGCATACCACTCTTTGGCCTATTAGCCAGTCTTATTACATGATGCAGCATGATTCTGGATTACGCACTTAACAATAACCGCATTGTTTGCTACCTGGCACCTTCACATATGCAGAGTAATCGCGGGCTAAAAGATGCACCACGTACCGGCCAAGAAATCCAGAGCTCTGTAAACACGGAAAATAAATTTAAAGAAAATTAGTCAAAGTTTTCCATTAACTCTATAGCTTATACTGCGATCATCAATTTATTAAGCGGAAATTTGGAAATTTTTATTGATTTCATTAGATCAAAAATGATAGAAATTATTTTCTGCACAACTGGGGACTTAAACCTTGAAACTGCATCCATAACACTTGCCACTTTTTTTTTTTTTTACACGTTTTCGATGGACTTAAATTGAGCACTTTCTTATCCGTCTTTTCCAAAATCAGGTAGTCTCCTCGCTCGATTTTAAATTTCGGTCTTTAAGAAATTTAACACAATCCCTGCACCTGTAAAATGACTACTGTCCTTCTCCACAACTAACAATTTTTTTTTGGGGGGGGAGGGTGAGAAGGGAGTGACGCTAGAGCGGACACTTGAGATCTGTGGTTTATTGCACATTTAAGGCATCTGGAAAGAGCTGTAAAAGCTGGTCTAAGTATACTCCAAAATCTCTGGCAGCTGAAACAATGCTCGCTATAATACATTCTTTTACTTTGGTGAAGAACCTGACAAGAAACTTCCTTTCAAAGATTTCAAGGACAATATTAAATATCTACTTGCAGCCCTTCAACGTTTCTAAATACTAGCATGCTGCTGTTACTCACATGTTTGGCTATCCAAAACAAAAAGGAATGCCAACTGGAACTCCTAAATTTGGAAAAATTCAACCATAGACTTCTAATTTTAAAAAGAAATGATCCGTTAATTTTGAAGGAATCAGAAGAGATTTCTCATTTTTAAGAAATAAAAATATTCCGAGTAATAGAATACTTGAGAAATATATTACCTGGATCATTCGCCTCCTGTTCTTGCATTTGTAATTCCATACACTGACTGATGTTTTGCTCCAATACCAATGCGAGAAAACGTGCTTGAGTAGGACCAAGTTTCTTGACAAGTGAGTAAAGAGCCACTGTTTGTTCACAGTCATTCCACTGATCAAACCAGCCTGTTATTACAGACAGCTGATCACGGAAATGATGGCTCGATTTCATGTTGCCACCTAAAAGGGAAAAATTCAATTTAAATCGAAGCTCGTATTATATGCAAAACAGAGGGTTTATAAAAATTAAGCAAATGTGAAATATTTATATGCCGATTAATTTTGAAGTAATAATCTGACGACTGGATGATAGGAAAGGTTACAATTTTTGCCATCACTTTCAAAGCATTAACTATTTACTATAGCAGCACAGAACATCAAGAAAAATTTACAGAAAAATTCATTTTACTCCCCCCCATCCCAGATTAATTCATTTAAATATTATTCTGTTCAATAGTTTCTCATAACAGAATTCTGCTGTGTAGGTCAGCGGAGTTTTCTTCTCAGAATTTGAAATTCCGAGGGGGGCGATGTCTCAGATTCGAAATTAAAATAATATTTGTAAGCTCAAAAATTATTTATCAAGAAAGCTTCAAAATGTACAAGAAATTGAGAAAATTTCGTGAAGATTTTGCTACCTCAGAAATTTTCTACGACCTCAAACACAAAACTTGCGATAATATAAAACATACGACTGCATTCTAACCGCCCCCAATTCACAAAATATATATTCTTCCTATTTTAATTAGTTTTTTTAAGAGGGAGGGACACGCAAGCTGTAAATATTTTATTTAATCAGACAAATGACAACATAAACATTTAAGTGGCGGGCAATGAGCTTACTTCGAGCATTTTACGTGATAAGATGAGCAATATACAATTAACAAAATCAATACATGAATCCTTTAGATAATGAAACTGGTGATACAAAGCTAAAGCTTCCACTTAAAAATTTATAAACGTATTAAATATACATTACTGAATAAGGTTCGAATGATACTTCATTATCAATTTCGGACTTCAAACAGGAAATTTTTAGACAGCTCATACGGACTTCCTACCTCATTCCTTACAGACAGCTACTCTCAAGGTCATTATGCCCCTCCCCCCGCGATTTTCTGATGCAAGGCCACTAATCGTGTTTACAAACTTCACTCACCAGCGGAAAACGTTGGTGAGCTTATGTAATAGTCCAGAAAATACAGAAGCGATACGGGGGTGCGAATAAGCTGTCCCTTTCCAAAAATTTCACGATACTATATATTTATGCACACAATCATATGCATAAAGATTAATACTCAATCGCATATTATTAGCTAAAATTTTAAAATTCTGCACTACTTATTTAATACCGAGTAGCCCAAGACGCTCAAGCAATTTAATCTCTATCACAGAAGATAATTTTTAATGTTTACAGAAAAATTTACCCAACTAACCAGATGTCCATCAAATCTAAGAATAAGGCATCAAATCTGTCGCAATTTGATGCTCAAAAACAGAATTTCAAATTTGATGCTCAAAAACAGAAATGCCATTAATCATTTAGTGCAACTGATAATTGCAATATTGATAATTTAAAAAAAAAATTCATCGCGTGCCGTTTTACACCGAGACATTTTGACGCTGGAAACACCAGCAGAGGTGTCTCCAATATTTTCGGAGGTATAGTGTTGTTATCAAAGGGCCTAGCAAATGTCTTTTCAGCTGACAAATGATTTAATCTGAGTTTCTATATTAATTATACAGTGAAAGTTAAGAAGTGGAATTCGTATTTAAGTATATTCCGAATGTAATGGCAAAAATGGAAAAGTACAGAAGATAAAATATTTCTATTAAACCCCAAAGAATGTATTTCATTAAACACACATCTAAAGAACAGAAGGTTCAAATGAGATAGGTTAGTTTCAAAGAGTCAAAGCTATCTACTAAATTTGATCAAAATATTTTTTATCTTAATATACTTCACAGGATATTACGTTTACCAAGTTACTCAAGTAAACTCCACTATCTGCAGAATTGCGAGAAAAACACTTTAACGGAGTCAACATTTTTTTTTATAAACTTGGTATGATTAATTTCGCTTAACACTAGAACAGCTCCATAAACTTCATCACATGTGTATCTGAAATTACTTAAGCCCTACTCTCGGAAAATATTAACTGAATTTCTAAGGATAAGCAATACTTTACACTTATAACATAAGCACTCAAGCATTTTTCCTGACGACAAAAAGATACATTTACAATTCTTACATTTCTTGTGTCTTAACGTCAAAAATCCATTGAGAATTATATACCTTGAAATAGTATGCCTTTGTAGAGGTAGGGAACTGTGTTACTCATACAAACTACAAAGATAACACAGCAGTCAGCTATACGGCCACAAATATTCGAATTTAACAAAATTACCAGTGTCTTTCGGCTCTAGCAAGCTCTCTAAAACTATTTTCAAGTAAGATTAATTGCGTTGAGAAATAAAACAAAAATGACGTAAATTTTCGCAGCTTATACTAGTGCCTTACATTAGGAAGGATATGTTTGATAAGAACTGAATATACAAGCTAATAAATTTGGCCTAATTGAATCCACCATTAAGCATCAAGAAATTTATAATCTGACGGTAGATTTTGTTTGGCAAAAGTTAGTGTTTTCTCTATTCAAACTAAAGTTTCCATTCCCTCCCCCCTCCCACCCGATAGAAGAGGAAGTAATACGAATTTCATAAACACGGACAAAATGGCGAGTAGGAATGATTTGCAATTTGGAGTATATTTCTTAAATCACAGACTAGCTTTGGTATGGTACTACAGCAAACTTCTGCCGAACGCGGGGGGTTACATCATTAACACATTGCGCGTAAGACAAAATCGCGTTCCGCAAAGCTAACTTTATATGGAAAAAACAGGTTAAATATAATTCAGATTAAGAAAGTAATTTATACAAACCTAATTATAGTAATTAAAAGGGAAAATGAAAAAATGTCAATTGAAAGTATTCCTATTACTGCTAAATAAATAGGTACATCATACGTTTACTTTTTAATTAGCTGGTGATTTTTACTTGCGGCAAAGTCTGATTAACTCAAACATTTCGCGGTAAGGAATGCAAGTTTTTCAATACCTCTCAAAAAGTATCTTCATGCGCATCAATCTCCATTACAAAATCAGACAGTTCCTATGTCTTTAACAATTCATTTAATTTCTTGTATGTTAAATGCTCTTTATCTTCTTTACTATCGATGCTTTCACCGTCTGTTCGTGTTTCAAGATAAAACAATTCATTTAAGATACAATAACACGCCGAACAAATATTAATTTAGAAGTCAAATAACAAAAAATCAGCGTTATATTTTCAAAGGAATAGTTTCGATGGTTTTTACCGAACCACCATCTTCAGCTGCAAAGCGAACTTTTTGCGCTTTTGCAGCTGAGGATAGTGGTTCAGTAAAAACCATCGAAACTAGTCCCACCCAAATTTGAAAATATAACGCTGATTTTTGTTGTTTGACTTCTAAATTCTTCATTTGTCATTTCACGATTGTCATTCTAGATCACTAAAGTTCTTCGATTTCTCCTTTCATACCTGAAAATCCTTCACCACCTGTTGCTTTTGCAATTTGTGCGACTTTCCTTGGCTTTATTTTCAATTGACAGAAATCCTTTCATACTGTTAGCAATTTCTGGCCACAGCTGATGCCAGCAAGCACTCATTTTTGATGAATCCATTTGCTCCCATAGTTTATTTCTATGCAGTATTTTATGTTGAATTGCTTTCAAAATGCCGTTAGTATGACGGGCTTTCCTTGGTCTAGCGCTTTATTTGCAGATGTAAACATGCCTATCATAATAGTCTTTGAAAGTTTTTACGATTCTCTGATCCATTGGTTGGATTAAGGAAATGGTGGAAGGAATAAAATCACTACATTTGGACGCAACGTTGTGAAGCTTTAGCGCCATGTTCTGGAGCATTAACGAGAATTAGTCAGGTTTCGCTGTTTTAAGCAATTGTTAATTTCTTTAATTTTGAAACAAGACATTAAAAAGGACTATCGCAACGCGGACAAGACTGTGCTGCGTACAGCTGAAATTCTCGCGTTTGAGAAATTAAAACAGCGTGTAAACACAAAATCGCGTTCAGCAAAGTGCACGTTCGGCAAGGGTTTACTGTATGTTCATATCCTTTCTGGAGCAAATAATCAAGTTAAAATTATGACTCCCATGCAAACAAATATGAGAACAGCGACTGAAGAATTCCAAGCACTCGTTACTACGGCGGCATCCAAAATTTTTACGTTTTACTGTCATTCAGAAATTTTTAAAAATGGATTACCACATTCATTTTGAAATGATTAGTACACTGCTGGCTACCCAAACTGCAACACCAAGAAAGACAAGAGCTATCACAATATTTATTTAGTAGATAACATGTTGACCAAGAATCAAATGATAAAATTTATAGACTTCTGTGAAGTGTGGTTCCTTCTAGAATCTGTAGCCAGAGTAGCCGCCATTGCTGGAAATCACCGCTGCCACACACCTCGGCATTGATTCAAAAGACTTTGGATGTGTTCTTGGGGTACAGCAGATCAAGCAGCTTTCACACGTTCCCACAGTTGATCTGGTGTGGCAGCTTCAAATGTAATCTAGGTCAATCGTTCAGCAACCATGGACCACATGTTTTCTATCTGCGAAAGAGCCGGACAAGGAAGCAACTCAATCTGGCGATTGATGAAGAACCCTTGGACAATGCGTGCCACGTGTGGTCGCGCATTATCCTGTTGAAATATGGTTATGGGCAAGCCCTGAAGATAAGGAAGGACAACTGGCTCCAACACCTCGCAGATGTAGCGCTGGCTGTTTAAAGTACCGACAATGCGTACTAGAAGAGTGTGAGAGTGATATCCAACACCGCCCCATATTATAATACCCCGTGCAGGACCAGTGTGGCGGTGCATAACACAGCTGTTCAGCATTCTCTTTCCACGGTGTCTCCAGACTCGAATCCGACCATCGTGGTGTTGCAGACAGAAGCGTGACTCGTCAGTAAAGACAATTTCATTCCATTCTGCCGTCCACATCCTTCTTTCATCGCACCATTGGCGGCGGAGACGTCTGTGGTTCTGCGTCAAGGGACGAAGCAATGGACGTCTTGCGGACAGACTACTTCTGTTGCAAACGACGTCGAATGGTATGCGCAGACACTGGATCATGGGTTACAGACTGAATGTGTTGTACTATGGTTCGTGATGTGACTGAGCGATTCGTTACTGCCATGCGCACTATGTTCCTGTCATCACGTGAAGTAATGCACTGAGGTGGATGCGATCGAACACGTCGGTTCGTCGTACCCTCCTGCATCCAACGGTCACATATCCGCATTGCAGTTGTTTGGTTTCGTCCACCACGACTACCGATTTCCCTGAAAAATAATCCACACTCTCGGTAAGCCACTATCCTTCCTCTGTCGAACTCAGATATTTGATCAAATGATCGCTGTTTACTACGGGGCATAATTGATTTTTTTTTTAAACAACCACAAGAAAAACACAATTGCCGAACTTGAAATCTTCGAAAACTCCAAGCCTTAAACAGCGCTTTGAAGTGGCGCCATAGGCGCGCGTGATGTGCGTCTGTGCTGAAATTCTAATCATTTGCATATCTCACGTTCACTAATGCATGTTGTAAATTTCATGTTATTTGCATGCTTCCTTCAGGGTGTTGCATTTACGGTGGCCAGCAGTGTATAAGAAAAATTTTAAAAGATTTAAGTACTCAAATTAAAATTCAATACACTTTCTCAACAAATGACAAATCTTGTATTCAGAATTAGATTATATAAATCTACACTGTCTTGCTGAAAATTAAACCTTTGGCTATGTTTGACGTATCTGAAATTTTCAAATAAATGTGTACCCAAAGGGTTAAAGAACTATAAAAAGGTGTTTTACGTTAATGCTATTATACCCAATGAAAGGTAGGTAGTAGTTTAGAAATCAACGTAAGCGAATGGGATTCACCTTTGCTTCAAGAACTACGCAAATTTTAGCTCCCTTTCTTTAGGCACGTTCGGAAAAGAATACACGGATGTGCTTCAGATTTTAATTTCAAGGACTGTATGAGCAGGTTAGACTAAGTTTCGCATTGAAAAGTGGAATATGTCGTTGAGAAAGCATTTGACGTACTGTGAGAAAAGGCGTGCGACTGGGAGTGCGGTAGCAGGATAAACACTGGCACAGGTCTGTAACAGCCCTACAAAAAAGGCCAAATGCACCATGTCAGAAATCTAGAAAAGGTTTAAAGACGCTGTTCATGTATGCTCACAACCAGCTTAAGATGGAAAATGCGCCATAACAGCATCTCGGGACCGTTACTTGGCAACAATTGCTAAAAGGAATAGACAACTGCATCAGTCCGGATTGCACGGCAGTTCGCGTCAAGTGCATGAACTCGACTATCCACATACTCTACACAGTAGAATATTGTTAGTGACAGGTTGCATAAAAGCTGTCTGCAAAAAACTTATAACTTATGTCCCACTAACTTGGACTGTGAAATGCGCCTTGCTACAATTACATGAACTATTATAGTTTTTCCTACCAGTATATTGACGATCTCTAATTCATTAAATAACTTTGGTTAAAATTACAGTTTTGAAACAGAAATTAGAATACCAGAGGGCTGGAGCAGTATCCTCTTTAATAAAGAGTCTCGTTTCGCCTTGGAAAGTGATTTCAGGACATATTTCATGCTAGAGGGAGCAAAATACACAAAATAAGCCTGATAACATCCAGCAAAGGCATCGGTACAAAGATGGTGGAATTATGAGATGAGACCTTTTTGAAAGGCCGCATTGACTACAAATTTTGTTTACAGTGCAACTATGAATGCTGAAATATACAGAAGATAGGTTCTTGACCCTCATGTAAATTTGCTTAGGGTTCGTAATAACGTCCTCCTACTGGACGATAAATCTCGCCCCCAGCTCAAGTGAAGGATTTTCTCGGCGGATGGAGCGGTCCGCATATTCCTCGGAATTAAATGCGATACAACACTAGGATGCCAACTTGCATCGCTGTAACAGTCGCCTAGTATTCTACAAGAGTTTCAAGGCATTATTCATCGAGAATATATTTTATTACCCTCCTTAGGAACCACTAGACAATAAAATGCACAGCATAGTAAATTGTTAAAAAGCTTGCATTTAGGTCAGAGATAATTACACACCTTATTTTTTCTATACATCTGTAAAAGTTGTATCACCAGCTTTCCTTTTCCTATTATATCTTCTATGCTCATTAAAACTAACTTCTTTTTGCTGAATTTTTGCTTTTGCAGAATTGTATTAAATAGACAATTCTGCGTCTTAAGTTATGCTAGAGATAATAAAATAAAGGTCTTGTGCAAGTTCAATGTTCACAGTTGCAAAATCGTTCAAATTACATGAACTATTATAGCTTTTCCTACCAGTATATTTGACGATCTCTAATTAAATAATTTTGGTAAAAATTACAATTCTGATACAGAATTAAAATATGTTCTGTCAGAATTAAAACAAATTTGTTTAGAATTTAAGTTTCCAATATAACTTATTCGGCAAGAAATGGATACTAATTTCTACTGAGATTATATTACAGTTAGATTTATCGTATCACTACGGTACCTTATTTTACGTCGAGACAAAAGAGTAATATAAGCAGCGGACTGATAAAACATTTCAAGAAGCCGAATTTAGGATTTGCTTCACTCTAGTTAAAATACTTATAAGCGTTTGTTAATTTCTTTCCTTTTCATCTGCACATAAGAAAAAATGGCATGCTCGCGAAAATTTTATGATTATCACGAATACATAGGGAGTTCCCCAAAACTCTATGAACTAGTCATGAAAAACAGCGAGTTCAAATATCCAGCGGAATAATTGCAAAGCAGCGAAATGCAAAATTCTAAAAGGAAAATCCTGTAATTTTTAATCCTTATGGTTACCAAGAAGAAATTTTTTAAATAAAATTAATTTCATTTGCGTTGTTCTAAGTTAATGGAAACAGCAGGATTTGAGCTCAACTACGAATAGAATGTCTTTATTGAAATAAAGATTTACACTTAAGATTAGTATTGTTACATTAATATTAGATGAAGTTAATTTACCTAACACATATGTTAGAATACATACGTAACTTAAAACTGTACAATGTTCTGAAATTAATGGTTCGCATCGATAAATATGATAAGACTACAATGAAAGTAATCATTTGCATTACATTCTATCTGAAGTCTGCGATAGTTGAGTAGGCAGATTTTGTAGGATGATATGAGTAGGTTGTTCATTTTTGGTCGCAATTGCATAAACATTTAAAACATCTCAGCCTTACCACTACGCGCGTTAAATAGATACCTAAAGAGATAGAAAGCGACAAGAACTGCTACAAGTACTTGCAGTTACATCCACCTCAAATCCTTAATTATGAATTTCAAATGTTACAATATACATTTTTAAATAATACTCGCGCAAAAGATTGTTTTGGTTCAATAACAAATGAGCCTCACTCATTTCAAAATGATATCCGATTATTCAGTTCAATTGCTAATTACAGTGGCTCGCATTTGTTCTTGGACACCTGCGTTCTGCAATTTTATTTGCAAATATCAATTACTAAATATTAGAGAAACGATCATTCTTTCACGCGTACTACTGATCTTTTCAAAACCTGGTTGTTTTGGAAAAAAAAGGTGTTTGGTAAAAAAAGTTAAGATATTAAAACTACCAACAAATGAATCTTTAAAAAATCCGAACTTATACATCGGACACTTTGAATAAACAGTTTATACATAATCAAAATAAAGCGACATTTAACGTTCCTTTGAATATCCTTAATCTAAAACGCGCTTACCCTTAAGAGTTTTGATAACTTCAAGCATAGTTTATAACTACAAATGAAAAATTAGGGTGCATGTTTAAGATCGTTCTAATGAAATTTGAATGCACTGAAAATTAAAAGAATTTTCATAATGCTGCCTAAGAATTATGCAAATAATTCAAAGCCGTAAGCGTACACGTGAGTGTCTATGTAGCTGTGATTGTGGAGGGGGATGAAGATTACATTCTGTAGTTTGTATTTACGACATGCGCCGTGTTTCTCGCAAAAGTTGTGTACATTTTATGAAGCATCAAGGAAAATGAATAGCTACGAACGTATGGATGACGGAATGAGATGGAGAATTGTCAGTACATTGGAGGCACATCAATCAGAAGCGTAGGTCGCTCCACAGATCAATGTACGCCCAGTGTCGTATGCAATTTTTTGAAACAGTTTCAGAACACTGGATCCATATCGAGAATACACAACGACGAATAAAAATCGTTATCTGGCATACTGAGTGGGGTTACATAGGACTGTTACAGCTCTGACGTGAGTTGCATGCTGCCACTGGAACCCGAATTTCACAGTCTAGAGTTGCCAGAAGGCTTCGTATAGAGCATAGGTTCCCAACCTTTTTCGAACTGGTGCCCCCTTTTCTAGTGAATATTTCAATACCGCCCCCCCCTAGAGAAATAAGAGCGTACATAATGCATGGTGAAAACAAGAATTAAATAAAAAAAATTACTAATAGATAGAATGTTGTTGTAATTGAAACGCAACTGAATTTTTTCGTTATTTAAAAAGAAAAATAAAAGTTTTAGCTTACCTGTTATAAGGACAGGCAGGGGTTTTGATGATACGAAATAATCCATAATAAACTATTGCTTTCTAAATAAATAAATTGACAGTTTCAGAGAACACTCAAAAGCCATACTTAGTCTTAATGAAGTTTAAGTCTTCTCCTTGAACGTGGAGATTGACATCATTAAACAATTTATAGAGGTCTGCTAAGTACGCAATATCGTTTTTTGATGCGATGAGGTTGTCGCGCAATTCCGTGTCTTTGTTTCCTAGGAACTCTATCACAGATTCAAACAGATTGTAAAATCGAGTCAAACAAGTACCTTTTGAAAGCCAGCGCACCTCTGTGTGAAGCAGCAATCGGTTGAAATCTTCATCATTTGCAATGCAAAGCTGACTAAATAATCTGTCATTCAACGAGTTACTTCTGATTTTATTAACTGCTCTTATAACATATTGCAGTGATGTATGGAGACGTTCGCTCAAATTTTTCGCAACCAAATGCTGTCGATGAATTACGCAATGCACAGCAAGCACGTCCGGAACTTTATTTTTTAAGCATGCTATGAAGCCTTTGTGACGCCCTGTCATAGCCGGTGCGCCATCCGTAGCAACCGACAAAATATTATTAAAAGGAATTTCCTTTTCGTCAAAAAACTTTTGCAGTGTATCAAATATGGTTTCTCCTTTTGTATCTGTTTCCAAATTGGTAGCAAACAACATTTCTTGACATATTTTTTCATCTTTGATAAACCTCACGTACGACAATAACAATGCTTCATTGGTTGGTAAAGTGGACTCATCCAGCTGAATTGAAAATTGACAAGTCTGCAGATAATTGCACAACGATTCTTCAATGTTTTCAGCCATCTCATCAATTCGTCTTTGCACAGAATTATTGCTCAAAGGAATTTTTCGGATAATATCTGTAGCTGGTTTATGGAGCACGGTGGTTATTACTTCTTTAACTGCTGGTAAAATTAAATCTTCCCCAATAGTATGTGGCTTGCCTGTTTTAGCAATCAACAATGAGATATTGTACGAAGCTCGAAGTCCGTCATCGTCTTGTTTAGAAGCTGATGAAAATAATTTTGATATAGTTGGCTGATTTTCAATCTTCTTTTTTATCTCTAGAAAATAGGTCATATCTCTGTCTTTCTTATCCGGATGCATTTTATTAAGATGATCTTGAAGCCTAGAAGGTTTCATCGCTTCATTCGAAAATGTTTTTTGACAAATAAGGCACAATGGAGATGATGGATTTGAGGGATTTTCGATAAATCCGTATTTTATATAATCCGCACTGTACTGCCGCCTCTTCTTTTTTGCTTCCGACATGGGTTTTTCTTTACTTATACTTGATCCAAGTTAAGGGAGCTGCAAGGGATACTGCCGGTTTAAATAATATAAGTTGAAGTAGCAAAATATTAAGGCAACGCCGTTTTCATCGTACGCAGTACATGCTGCGATGAACGATAGATAGTGTGAGCCTGAGTCTGTAGCATTCTGCGGGGCTGTTCTATTTTTAGCTACCTACAATTTTTGATCGGGTAAACCACTGGCGACGATTTGTCTACTCCGCCGCCGCTTATTTCGGCGCTCTAATTTTTTCCCGCGTCCAACGTCGCCTACGCACTTTTACAGACTCTCTTAGAATACAGTTTAGTTGGAGATCTCGCTATCGTTGCCGCTTGTAAGTGGCATTTTTTAGTCCCAGTGACATTTTTTGTAAATGTTACGGCCAAAGCCCGAAATCGGCCAATTCGCATTTTGGCCAACGTTGCTGTAAACTTACCGGCGAATGTCCAATCTTTTTGTTGATTTCTGGCTTTGACCGGCCAATTTGGGAAAAAAG
Organism: Stegodyphus mimosarum; assembly: GCA_000611955.2. Lineage (NCBI taxonomy): Eukaryota > Metazoa > Arthropoda > Arachnida > Araneae > Eresidae > Stegodyphus > Stegodyphus mimosarum. The sequence continues at coordinate 796,030 of KK115172.1, forward strand.
AAATCAAGGGCAGATGGTTTTACACACTGTTAAAAATGAAGTATTTAAAAATGAGTACTTCTGTGAGTTCAACGAGTAGAAACTATTCAGTGAACGCATATGCTGTAACAATGTGATAGTGTGAAGATTAGATTTGCGCCCTTCAAAATGACGAATTATATCTTAAGCAAATGCGTTGCGTATCGAGTATGAATACAGAGGCAAATTGAGTACTCAATTTGTCAACTACCTTTAAGGGTGATCCTTAGTCTTTTTCTGCTCCATAGACTCAATCTACCATTATCACATCAGGCTTTGGCCAAGAATTCCCAGCCACTTCGCGAAATGGCCGGCCAAAGTATAAAATACAATATTAATTGCAAGTATTTCGGACTTTGGCCAAACCTCCTGGCCAAAACGCGAACTGGCCGAACTTCGGGCTTTGGACGTAACATAAATATGTACATAAAGACAATAAAGATATATTTTTGCACTGAAGGCTTTTCCTTCTGATATTATGAACTCCGGTTCTACTGCTCCTTTCACTAAAATGGTGACCCTTTCAACAAAAGTCAACAGTTTTCTGCGACTTTTTGGAGTGCATCTCGCCAAATTGGCAAGACAGGTTGCTAGTTTTAGCACATGCAGCCCCAGAATCGTACATACTAGAGAGGTATGTCTTTCTCTGAACAGTGAAGTCTCATATCGAAATATGTGAATTTTCGCACACGTGATAGAAATGAATTATCAGCGTGATTTTAAAGTCTTTTTTAGACTATATTTGGCTAATCTTCCAACGCCCCTCTGTGCCATATCAACGCCCCCTAATTTTCTCTGGGTTTTTTACCGCCCCCCTGAAAGCCTGAAACGCCCACAAGGGGGCGTTATCGCCCACGTTGGGAACCTATGGTATAGAGCTGTATGCCAGAAGACGCGCTGTTTGCGTCCCTTTCGGTGCAGTACAGACTACGTTTTACAGATAATGTCTGAGACGTTCTTCCCCTTCGAGAACCATCCCGGAGTAGAAAACTGTTTTGCTGCAGGAGTGGGATCGACTGCCACAGGGATTCCTCAACTGCTCCCTGTCCAGTATGCCGTCACGTTGCGCGACCTATCTTGTTGAGACTTTTTCAGAAAATGGCTAGTATTGCAGTCACCCCTACGGTAAACCCCATGCAGGTACCAGATTTCACTCAGAAAATCTAGAACTAGTCACCAGAATTTAATAGTCTCATTCACTGCCCAATGGCAAGCTCAAAAATCGAAGGAACTACACAAACTGAATGAAATACTAAGACTTGAAGGTGCAAAGGATTATTGCTGTATTACGGCTCGCGAAAATGCTAATATGTCGCTACAATGCATTAAAATAAAAATGACGTTTTGTAGGAAATAAAATCAGTTCCTCGTGAAAATAAAAGTGATACACAGCACAACACTAAACAGATTGCAGAATAAATGCGCTTAAAGTTGTAAACTACGCAACCTGATAAAAACCGAAAAATATGAATTTAGATTAGGGTACCCTTAAAAAGCCTATTTACCAGAATTGCTCGGAAGACTTCCGTTATCGGAATAAAAGCCTATTATAAAGCTCTGGACATTTATATACAACCTATACTCATAAATGTTCAAGCTACTCTAAAATTACTTCAGAAAAGTACTTGCAATCAAAATTGTCTTACAATAAAAAATTCAATGAATCTACTTCAAAGTAATTAAGAAATAAAGATAATTCAAATTCCGCTGTTTACAAGAGAAAATTTTAATGATCCACAACAGATCCTGTGAAGCTGATAAATTTCAGTCAACAAAAAATGAACAATACTATAACAGAAAGGGAATCCTTTTTCTGGATCACCAAGGAAGAAGGTTTTTTAACCGATTTCACAGGAAAAAAAGAAAATGAATTGAAAACACATACTGTTTTTCTTGAAGTTCAATTCGACATTAGATATTTTAAAACACCTGCCAGTATCAAATAACTATAAAAATGAATTTTTTGAAATACATTTTTATTTGCCATGTTAACTTCGAAACTAAAATGCTGATTAAATGCTAACAAAGCGCAAGATGATACTACAGGTTTCTGATGGAATATTTCCATTAGCCCAGATACAGAAACGAATAGCTAAATTATCATGGCATTTCCTTTCTGATAACACTTGTAATAGTTACTAAATTGTTTAGCTTATTCAAATGCGTCGAAGTACACTATAATTTTTATTTGCTTTTAATAGCAGTTGTGATATGAATAATTCTAATACCGGAAAGGGATGTGTTTTGTGCACAAGAATTTTTAATCAAACCACAATCTACGTAAATTCGGGTCCTACAAAGCTAAATATATTAGTTTTCATAATTAAATAAAACTACGACACTTATGTTAAAACAATTTGCGTTTGAGCGAACATTTGCATGGAGTACTTATCTAAAATTTGTATTTGTTTCTCATCTTTTTATCTTTTTTCGGAATTTAAAAGGCGCTTTTAAGTTCAGAAGGCTGTAAATGCATTTGCCAGATATGTTTTACAGCTAATGGAATCCTCAGTTTCCCCTATCTGATATAGTTCTTAAGTGGTAAAGAAAACTTATGACCCATTCAAAAATTTCATCCGTCAAAACAGATGAAACTAAAAGGCCGGCGTAATGAAAACACACTTTCCTAAAGCAGATTTTCAAGACAAAGAATTCCAAAAAACAAAAATAAGCATGAATGCCGTCGCAAAATCGATTACATTATAGAGATGGGCTGTAAACAGACTTGTTAAATGATTATGACAAAACAACTATTTTCTTTAAAAAAGAAAAGATCATAATTGCAACATTATCCACGGGAAAAACCATAAAATCTCCACGCAGATAGCCCATTTGCCAGAAACACATGGCGAAGGGGTACTGAAGAAATCGCAAAGCAAGAAGATTTGAATATATATACACCTAACTCAGTTTTAAATAAATCTTTGAAATAAAATTCAAAATTGCAACAAGCATAACATTTATTTGAAAGAATCAAATGCTGTTTAAATGAAGAATTTACACATACTTAAACACGGTTACGATGGTTTTAGAAGCAACGGGATAGTGGGAAGTATACGAGGGCCATCTGCTTTAGGGAAGGGACGCCCTCATGGAGGGCACTGTAAGGGAAACTGGTTCGTATTTACGTTACACACATATGGGAAAAACCACGAAAACGCCCATGCAGCTAGCCCATTCGTCTGCCTAGAATAGAGTTCAGTCGAACATACTAGTGTTCAGCAACTTGATTGGTGGGCGAGTGGCCTTAGAAACACAGATTAAACACTTGTATCTCACACCGATAAAGCCATAAAAAATACTCATGCACCCAGCTCGCAGCGCTGGAAATCGAACAACACAGCTATCAGCATTCCACGATTTCAGGTGCTTGGTTACTAATGTCATTTTACCAGAGTAATTTAGGCCAATAGCAGAGAAGAAATACAAGCTCTTAAAACATAAGAAACCGATTTCGGAAGTATATGGACTTAATTGTTAAAATTTCGTAATGTACAAAATAAGTTTATGCCGACATGTTAAAATAGTTATACGCTAATATTTTCCAATTTCATCATAAGAGAAACTATTACAATACTCCATTCAAATGAAGTTTCAGTTACTTCAGAAATCTCAAGAATACCAAGATGAATTTTCACTGATGTCACTAACGACACTTAGGAGCTAAAGTTCATTAAACATAAAGTGTTACGTATTGAAAATTATTAGCCTGATATTACATCCATTGGTACTGCTTTGGCTATTTCATTAAATTAGTTTTCGAACTTTAAAATATCACCAATAAGAAACAGCTCTCTTATCAGCGTAATGATGTTAAACGTGTTTGAAACAAAATAAAGACATCTTGTATACTCCAGCTTCATTTGAAAAATGTTTTAACGAAAATTGTATTAATATGTTTCAATTCTCTGAAATTATCTATAAGGCCTATATACAGATAATTTCTCAGAAGTGGCGCCCAACCGGGATAGTGATTAAGCACGCCGACCGCCGTACAGATGAGCCCGGGTTCGAATCCTGGATGTTTGCAAATGTAATGTCTGCGCAGTATGGGGTGGGGCACTCTAAATATGCGGCGAGTCGAAAGCCCTTTCCAGAGATTTGATCGTAGGGGAAGAGGGATGGGAGACCTTCGGACCTGATCTCCCTTTCCATCAAAAATTCGGTGCTTAAGGCCATTGCCAACGACAGGTGCAATCTTGCATTCCTTGCCACGATGAATTTCGTCGGCTTGTTCTGATCTTACTGTTAGAAAAGTGAGGTAAGTCAAACATTTCTCAGAAGTAAAGCGTTTCAAAACATTTTATCAAAGGGAAAACGTTCAAGGGGGGGAATCGAAACGATTCTGAGTAAGCACACCTAATAATTTAAAAAATGTTTCTTAGTATTCCTTATTAGTGTTTCAGTGTCCTTTAACAATTAGCATACTTCCTAAATATTTAACAGGTCTTTAATGCTCCGTTTCAAGGAAGATTCAGCAAGAACTGAAAATTTTTATAGAGTCAAGGTTTTTTATAGAATCAATATATTGCTTATGAAAATCTATATTTGCTGTTTTTCCTTGAATGACTTACAAAGTTATGCAGACATCCTTTATTTCATTAAGTTTATATTACTTCACAGGTTTATATGCCGTACATGCATTCAGCATCCAAATTCGAAACGGCACGGAAAACAAAACTGCCATAAGTTTCCTAGTTTGGCAGAGTGATGACAGCAGAAATTTAAGAGCTCCAATACAGAGATGAGCCAAAGTTCACTTCAATAGCTATTTTAAAAATTTTTACTTCTTAACGAAACCAAAAGCACAAAGACATTCTATTAAATCAGACCACTGCGGCGGTCCATGTGACAGCATGGGGGAGAACAGTCGCTCAATGTTCAGTTTTGCACACGTTCACATGACATTTCTGTGGGTGGAACAGATAATTTTATGAATCCTACATAACGCATTTTAGAAGTACATGTTTCATGGATAATGCGTGTTACCATGAAGCAAATCTGACTGATAAACTATTAGAACTCCGGGCATTCAAACTTATAGTCAAATCCAGTGTAAATGCATACACAAAACAGACACCTTGGAAAATATTGCCAATCAGCGAAATTCTTTTAAGATCTCAGTGCCTTAAAAATTAGGAGTGGAAAACTTACCTACCCCCTTTACTACCGACTGCTTTACCACCATCATGAAATCGGGTTATGATGTAGGCAAGAGAATACATATTATAAAGTATTTCTCCCGCCTTCGTGATGTAATGATCAGCACACTCGGCGCGTATTCGAGAGGTCCGTGCTTACAGTCCCGGTGAGGGCATTGCTAATTTTTCATCTCTCCTAATTCGAAATAACCTAAAGTCTCTACAGTTGCGCCCGAACTTAAAAAAGCTGGTGAGTGATGATTCTTCACCATCAGTACTTGGCGACTGAGTTCCTAGTCCCCAGTCGCCCTTTAAAAGAGGGAGTATATAATGTATTTCTCCTGCCTTCTTAGCATGCCTTCATGGTGTAATGATCAAGCACAAACGGCGGGTATTCGAGAGGTCCGTGGTTCAAGTCCTGGCGAGGGCATTGCTAACTTTTCATCTCTTCTGCTTCGAAATACCCTAATGTCTCTGCAATATCATTATCGTCGAAAGAATGCATTCGTTTTCAAAGTACATAATTTTAAAAACTTCGTGACCACATTACCTCGATTTTATTTGCTTCCTAATACTTTCGTATCGTACGGCTTTACACTAGTTTTTAAATTTCTATTTAAATATCGCTCCAAATACGCTCGTATCCAAAATTAAGAAGATCTGCATACAGTTTAATAAAATTTGGTATGAATACATATTTATAACAGAGAAAGATGTACCATTCAAAAGTCATTTTATGTGTGCATGATCATCAGCAAGCTCACAGTGCTGGTCCAAAATCCAAGCTGTTATATCGAACTAAATGATGTCTAATATCGGGTTCTCCTCAAAACCAGCCACATCGCGCGGCGGGACGGAATATTGGACAGATGGCATGAGGAGTCCATGTGGCAATTGAACTCCGGGATGGCACTCGGAGGGGGAGAACGTTCCAATACATAGAGTCAAGAATAGGAGATCTGGCTGGTCAATCCATGCGACAGATATCCTCCTTTTCCAAGGAATCGTCGACTGGCTGAGCGCTATGAGGACAAACGTTAACAGAAACCAATGGCGAACTGCGCCCTGAAAAGTCAAATATAGGGCTCAACGGATCTCTTTACTTCACAAGCACTTAGAGTCGTTGTCAAACTCATGAAGAGATGCATGGCTGTCAAACATAATGCCTACTCAAACCATTACACCTCCACCACCGTAATGATCCTTTTGTATGAGGGAGGAATAGTATCTTATTTCAGGATGAATCTATAATCACCTATAAAAACCACGGTGCTGTACTGAAATCTGGTCTAAAGCGCATGTTTTCTGCACCATGCTAAATACGCTCGCTTGCGTGCTGCAGTGGGGGGACGTAAACAGTGGTTCCTCTGGCATACAGCCCTATCTCATGAAGTCTTCGAGCAAATGTAGCGCGTGAAATTCGGGTTTCAGTGGCACGTGATAACTGAAGCTATAGCAGTCCTGTGTTATCGCGCTGAAAATGCTAAATAACGATCCTCATTCGTCGTTGTGTATCTTGGTCGACGTTGTTCAGTCATCTCGATATGCGATCCAACGTCTTGAAACCATTTCCATGAACTGCGGACGACACTGGGCGTTATACCGAGCTCTCGAGCCACTTGCGATTAGCCTGCCTTCAATCTATCAACAATTTTCCATCTCATTTTACCATCCATACGTTCGTGGCTACTCATTTTACCTGATACCTTATAAAATTTACCCAAGTCTTGCGAGTAACACGGCGAATGTGTGAAAGAACTCGAGCATAAATCGCCGAAACCCCCCCCTCATGCACTTACATCTCCTCCACTATCACAGTTATGCAGACAAGAACTTGTATGCTCAAGTATTTGACTCTTGAATATGCATAATTATTCGGTGTCATAATTAGTACCTTTGCTTTCTTAATTTTTGTAAAAACATAATTTGCAAATTGTCAATTTTGCACCCGAGTGCTAATGTCATTCAACAGATTGGGAAATCGATATTTTTGTGCAGAAAGATAATTTTGGATGTCAGTGTATTATAATTTTACCATCTGAAAGTCAGCTAGCACATCAGACTTTTTAAGGGCTCGATAAATAAGCTGTACTTCATTACAGAGCGACTTTTTCAGTCTATATGTAACAGGCGAGAACAGCAATAGGCACATTTGTCTGATATTCATGGGAGCAGAAAGTAATAAAGATTCACAAATTCAACTGTTTAACATGAAACTACCCAGTTACCCACTTCTTTTTAAAATTAACAGAACAACGTACCCAAATCGACAATGAGACCAATTGTCTAACAAACAAAAATTAGACCCCCCTTCAATTAATTAAAACGGTCAAATGGTGGCCATGGAAGTCCACCCACACGCAAAACTGTTTGATATTTATTACTACCAATTTAGTTTATAATTTTCATACTTTCAAACTTTGTTCAAAATAAGTCTAAAATTAATGACTAACAAATTTGCTGTTTCATATTAGCACTTGCACAATTATTTACGGATTTAAAGGGCAACTCGTCGAAGAAATTGTTTAAAAGTGCATTTTAAATTTTTTGTATGTAATCTTAAAATATGATCAGCACTGATCATAGTGTTAAATATATATTACAGCCTGAAAAATATCTGAACTTATTTGGCTCAAGACTTATTATGTTACGATTTAAAAAATACTGGGCTCTTGCACATGTTAAGTTTGCATCTATGCATATTAAATTGGTCTGATTTAAAATGCGTTTCTCTCGGCCAGTTCTACAGCACTTTTTAATAGCTGGACTCGAATAGTAAATCAATAGTTTACCGATAGTGAGAAATACTCATTTCGATTAGTAAATATAAAAAACGTTTCCTTTTATTTTGTTAAACATCAAATTCTTAACTTTTTATCTTTGCAGTGTAATTTACAATGCAAAAAATTTTATCACAATAACTGTCGAAAATTAGAAGCAACCCCTCTGTGACGGTACATAAACTAAAAATTTCACACAAACATGCAAGAAAAAAAAAATTATCCCTGACGTCAGAACATTACGTCACATAAAAATAAGAGGCATCCAACAGGTAGACTAGTGATGCCATCAACAAGAAAATCCTCCGCGAAATCCAGAAACATTTAATGACCTATCAAGGTCACAATTCGGGTATCAAAGACAACAAACTCATGAATGGAAAGTATCGCGCTCTCAGCGAAGGAGATAATGTCTTGCTCTAATCTGTTCGACGGATTTCTGGATGACATGAAAAGACATGTAATTTTCCCAAACATTTCATTAACACAATGAAGACTCGAAACGACTTTCGTATATTTAAAGTTAAGACTAGTTTTGTAGTAATAAAACCAGCTTCAAAATGTGATTTACGAAATTAAAGCATTCCGATAGTTTTTCACTACGAAACTACTACATTTAAAATATTACAAATACACAACAAGTTTTAAAATATTAACATCTTTAAACAGAGAAGTTCAAGTGTAACTAGTATGTCAGGTCCTGCTGACTCATAAAATTACACTTTTAAACACATCAGTTACAGACAAGACTTACTTTAAAATAATGTTCAAGATTTCCAGAAAAAAATGATGAAGCAAAAGATGGATACTCCCCGAACTATATTATGAAAGCATTATGCTCGGATCCTTGACATTTGCCAAATTAAGCTTCATAACAACTTGTCTTCAAATAATGTTTTTTAATTTTAGATCTTGATAAGCAGGGAGAATAAAGAAAAGGCTTTAAAAATTAATCTGGATCAGGCATATCATTAATACCGCAATGTTATCAGAACTCGTTTTTGCTGATTACGAAAGTTCTTAATAAAAATTTGAAACTGTCTTTTACAGTTTTTTTGCTCAAGGTGCAGTGGTTAATTATAATTAGACTGGAGCGTTTTACAATAAATAAAAGTTAACGTTAATTTGTATTAAAATACAGATATCAAGACTGCTGAAGATTTCCTCGTATTAATAATTATTTACATAATCTAAGCTTATCAAAAACAAACTTTCAGCGGCATTAATTCCAAGATAAAAGCCATCATATCGTCACCATTATACTATATGCGTATTATGTTTTTATTTCTAATATTCACCAACTCCTCCAACAGATTCCAAAATTAAGCTTTACCCCTATAATTATATATAAATTCAGTTTGCATACGGTACTTTACTTTTAGGCATATATGGCAGTTCTAAAAACAAAAATTCAGAAATGCACATCATGAATACACCCTTCCATCTATTGAGAATCTCCTGGGGTTATTCTATTGTGTAAGGTTAAAATCAAATACAGAATGAAAATTACTGAATCGAGTTGCAAAGTATTGTCAATGAACAATTTGCAAGCTGAAGCGTTTGAACAAAATCGATATAGTGAACCCCGATAAAAAAATAAAGTTATTTAACATTTAAAATTGACACCCAGAGAAATCAAAATAATTCAATTTATCGGTCAAAGCGTATCAACATCTATTCAAGTAACAGTTGAAGCAAATTCTCCCTAAGAAGACAAATCACAATCAGAAAGCAGTTAACAATAAACAGCAGTGGTGCAATCAATAGGAAATAATTTGAAATGCTACTCATTATGCCACAACAATCAACTGTTTCTTACCTCGAGTGGGCAGGTAGGTGTTAGCTGCGAGACCAAGGCCATGTAACAGCTGCATGGCTGCCAACATTCAGAGGAGGAAAGGGCACAAGTAATCCACAGGAATGATCGTAGTCGAACGTTCGGGATACAGAGCGTACGAAAAAAAATTATCGACTCCAACAGTTCGTCACTTAAAATTCCATTTCAAGGAAATATCAATATAAACTTGGATATTGAAGAACTTGGGCAAGGAGTATCCAACAGCCGCGCCAGCACGTGCCGTAATGTTTTCCGTTCACTGAGAGGAAGAGCAACTCAGGGCAGCATGTGACAACGTACCGCCAATAGCAGAGACGTTTCACTTCTCGACCAATAGGGCGCAGCTTAGGAGGAAAGTTTTGTTCTCGCTTTTCAAGCGTTACGTTCCAAACGGTATATAGGTTTCTTTTTGCGATCGGCGCTTGGAAGCGAAAGGAAAGTGTGGGAAGTTTTCCGCATAATCGCACAGCAAGGTATCGGGACTGATGAGCTAGCAGTAAAACAAAATTGATAATACATTTAAAAAGAAAGCACTTAAGCAAATAAGGAAAGTGGAAAAGGCAGTTTTAAAATTATTGAACCATAAGGTTTGAGCCTATTAATGCATTTTCAGTAATTAAAAGAACACGATAAACTATTTTTGGTACTACTTCATGACGTTTTTAAGACGAGCAAACAGGAAAACACTCTGCAAACGTTTAATGTTCTGAACTTAATTCAACAGAACATGCATATATTTGGAACTTCGCCCGTACGTGCTCATTGCTAGCACCTTATCTCGCAAGGTATACGACTCACTGTTTACGCTTTCTATTTTTGTAAATTTACTTCCTGTTTTGTTCTTGTAAACTAGGGAAAATATTTTGTTAAAAATGTAAACAGTGTTTATTTCCTATACTTTGTTTAGTATTATCTACAAGAAGCAGTCATATTGCAAGAACAAACAAAGTTTTAAATTTGTTATTTTTAATGGCTTAAGATACTAGCAAAAGAGTATGCCGTCTTCGTCTGACTTTTCTGAAATTTTTGACAAAACTAAAGTTATTAGTTACACAAAACAGAAGATTAATTTTCAAATTAACGATCGAGGTTTTATGTAAAAACTTTAGTAGCAAATACAGCGTGTAAATTAGCAAGTCTACATAATCATTTCATCATGAATATTACACAGAATTTTCATTTCATATTACATACCACATAGAATTAAGTTTAGCATGATTGTGACCGAAATATAAACTAGCCATGAGAAAAATTCAGTTCAAAATAAATTCTAGTTTGAAATTTTTAAGTTACGTCAATACAAAATTTAGTTTTAGAAAACCTAAAATCAATCCTACGACATCCATCGTCAAAATTCGATGATGGATGTCCTAGATTTAATGAAAGGTTTTTCTGTTAAAGCAACAGAAAAATCAGTTGCTTAAACCCCATAAAATCAAAAGCCGAACCAAATTCTTTCACGACTAAAAATATTCTCATAATAATTACAAAGTTTTAGAAATGTACAAGTTAAGCACATCATATAATTGCTTAAATACGACGTTCAAACATGTTTTCGGTGCAAAGTTCCCTTAGGTACACTGTTGCTGTTAAAAGCAAGTCATCGAGATGAAATAATACTCATTACTGGAATAAATTAACTTCCCCAGACGTTGCATTTTCTTTCAATACATCAGATAAGCTCACTTGTCATTAAAATGGTCTTTACTTAGAGGTGATTTTAGACTTACGCTGCGATACCGCTATGCATTCTTACATAATTTCTTGCATGGTTTTTAATGGCACTTGTATATTAACGCCTCCACCTTCGCGCAGTTTGGCGATTTTCGGATTGCACTTTACGATGGACTTAACGAACTATTATGCGCACCGTTGCCAGAGTTTGGGGACTTCTAAAAATTTTGGGATTTCTACCAAGATGTTTGCGATAATACTCCACATAAAACAGGATTTATCTAGAGGAGCTAATAAGTACAAATTTTTTAATATTGCATTATAGTTCCTCAAGGAGACAAAGCTCAGATAACATCGCAAAGCGGCTCAAGCCGCGGTATTATTTCAAACGTATGAATGCTGCAGCCAGAATTTAGTGAACGTAGTGAAAGAGTCTGAAGTCTCCATTACCCGGGATTTATAAAACTCAAATTCAACTGTCTTATTTCTCTTCTATAAACAAACTCCTTTTTTACCAGATTTTTTCACAGCACTTGTGAATATAGTGGTTATCGGAAGTTCAGTTCTCATTCGCTACAGCGCAGTTGGGCTCAGCAGCCTCAAAAGTAAAAATTAAAAAACACGCAATCAATAAATGAAAATGTATTTTTGTAATGTTTTTACCCCAGATAATCCTAAAATTTTCCATAACTATGTTTATTTCAAACCACTTCAATTCCTCACATTCACTCTTTAAATAAATTTTTATAAATCTAAAATATTCACCAGGGTGGTTGGCTAAATGGAAATTATTGTCTGTATACTCCAGGTGAAACATTCATGATTATTAGACAACGTAATCTGGTAATAAAGCAGCAATAATTTCAACTGCATCACACTAAGGACCGCATGAGCATTTTCACATGAAAGAATTTGGGAAGGGGGTTAAGGTAAAAAGCACGACTTCTGTACAATGCTTTTAAAGCTGTGTGTGTATTCGTGACAAAAGAGAAAACTTAACTTTTAGTTAAGCAAGACTAAGTGCAACGTTCTCCATTACTGACGCGCAACTGAGATTACTTTTACTCTTTAGTCTTGACCCACACACAACGGTAAGTAACAGGCTTCTGCATACATTGTATCGAATGAGAATGAATAACGTGTCGTAATTCTTGTTTCAAAAACGAAACATTTAAAAGCAAGCCAAAAATATACGCTATTGCAAATAATTAAAATGAAAGCACACCTACGTTTAAAAAACTGAACAAAATTTTTTTTATAACATAAACGACTTAAAGAGTACTGCTAAAGTTCAATCTTCAATTGCCAAGAGCAAATAAACAGCACAATTACCAGCGAGAAATTTTAAGATATTTCATGTTTACTGCATGACTTAATTTTAACCATACTGGAAAACGAACTGCAACGAATTTAAGAAGGAAGCAAAAATCATGAACTAAAACAAGACTCAAACTACGAAAGTTACATCCTCGGTACATTAATCTTAGTAACATAAAATTACAACTAGATACAGTTTAGAAGATTATATATTAATTCACTACTACATGCAGGTAATTTTTTTTAACCAGGAAAAGCTATTATGAAAATTTATTCGGTGCTAAAAAATAAGTACACACTATTAAGGTACACTACACGGCAAAAACAAGCAACATTAATACAAGAAATTATGGCACTCAGCAAGGGGCTGTAAACTGTTTTATGTAGAAAAAATAAGTACAATTAAGAGCTACAAGTGTTAAAATTGAAACCTATAAAAAGCTTCTAATTAGAGAAGATTCATTATAACCCTACATCAACAAAGTAAAACACAGTTTAGATTATTAAAATAACCAGATTAAATAAAATTTAATATTTAGAATATTGAGAAAGTGAAACCAAAAGTAAGTAAAATGATGGTCCAGAAGTAAAATACATTAAGATTACTCAAAAATAATCGGAATGAAAAAACTCCGAAAGGTTTCAGATTTTAATGGTGTTTAAAAAGGTTTATTAAGGTTTTTTTACGCTCTCTGAGCTCGCAGCCTACGAGTCTAATCTTGCCCTCACTCTTGAAAACCCACCTTTTGTCCTCTCCAGCTTTATTATTAAGAACAATTTTCTTTGCATTTAGGGTACATACACTTCAACAACAAAAACATGAAATTTTTAAACGAATTCTTGTAAGCAACAGGACGCTTTTGCCAAACATTTATACACAATTTCACACTGTTTTCGTCTATTCATCCTTTCTTGTAAACATGAATCAAAATAACATTTGAGAAATTATATTTCGGCATCGTCTTTCTTTTAAAAATACCCATGGGTTTTAATTTTGTACAGTCCGCTAAGCAGGAAAGCATCACGCTGAGGTGAGAATTTCGTGACCTGTTGTTTTTATGTGAACCGTTTTTTGTTCCTTGCAAATCAACTGGTTTATTCCTTAAAATATTAAACATTACTATTCCTACATCGTTGTGTGTGTGTGTACGTATGTCTTCGTAGGTCAATAACATTTTTGGAAACATTCTTTGCGTTCTAAGACACTATTTCTTGCTACAATTAATCTGTTCTGGTGACTTTCTAGGAGCCAGGTAATAACACTTCTAGGATAGGCCATTTCGTTCTTCCTTTACGCAAAGCACATTTATTGTTTGGCATTTTAATTACAGTGAATTCATTTTTCTTCCACACATATATATGGAGTTTTTACTAACACCGGGCATCCTTGCCGCAGCACGATTTCATTTCATTTCGCAAAATGAATGACTTTCCATTTGAAACCAGCATTGTGTTTCGTTCGGCAAGAGGCATTTATTTACTATAGCCTTTGATTTAACTTCAAAATCACGTCTTCAAATGCCTACAGAAAACATCCGATTTCTAATTCCGAGAATTCATTCGTATTGGAAGTGCATTCTTACCTCAAAACTCTAGAATAACATTTTTGCTCATAGCTGCATTGAATACAACCCACCCTCTAAGCATAATTATTCCCTCAAACATTTTCCCGACACACACATCATTGTTCCCTTTATTGTTTGCCAATTCAGACTTTGTTTCCCCATTGTTCGAAAGCCTGGGAGAAATCTTCGGATAAACGACTTCAGAAGATAAGAGCACCGCACATGTATCTTTCAGGTTTCTTTGCAAAGAAAAGGGTGCCTGTTATACGGCGAATATACCTAAAAATTTTTAAAAAATGCAACTTCAAATTATACATGCGCGTTATACACCGGAATATACGGTACGATGCAATTGCCAAAACATAATTCTGATTATTTTTGGGTAACCCCCCACGTATATTACGCATCATAAATTTTACATCACAATGCGCAGTGGTCGAACAATATCAAAATTATTCCACTGTAGGGTAATTTCACAATATGTAAGAAGTTTGAAGCTTAAGTCATTTTCAGCACGTTGCGGTAATAATTCAAAAACATTCAAGTTATATTACATCAGTTCATGTTAGATAATGCGTGCTCATTTGATTTTTTGATGAAAATAGAGCGAAGTGCGCAAAATCTGTGGATGTATTCGGAATAAATCAATATGCACAGAAAGTAAGGAGTAGTTTCGGCTCTGTGCATACAAAATTACAGACAGCTTCAAGATATATTGAACAGCACCAGTCAGGGACTTTTTTATCGTCAAAAACACACCCCACTTCGCATCCAAAGAAGAGAAGCGAAATGAAAGAAAAGACCCGATAATTTATACAAATACTTGATACAGAGTTTGAAAGCATTCCAGAACCAGAAGTCAAATAGAATTTTTCTTTTGGGGGGAAGGGAAGGGAAGAAACGTTTCTCAGGATCAGAGTCTGACCGTCTCTTCACTACCCCAAAATCTGCGACTTCTAATTCAACCCTAGTTTTCTCATACCCTTACGAAATTTGTCCTTCGTACCTGAGTATCGCTTCGCTTGCAATTTTTCAGCTACTTTTATTCAAAATCATGGAAAATCGTGTTAAGCTTTTTTCGGATAACTCGGTTGTAGCTCATTAAATTACAACAAAGCACGAAAAGATCATCTGCCTAAAAAGGGATATCTTTGCAGAGATCTAAAAAAACTGTCCCAATCACGTTACACATGGACACCACGTACAGCACGCCATTGCAATCAGACCTTTCGACGGCATATCATGCTACAATCGAACTATCTGTATTCACTGGCTTTGTTCAGTCAGCAATTGGAGTCCTGTAACAATTCTTCGTATACCCTTAAGATCTTTCAAGCCAGGAAGAATCACAGGTGTCTAAATGATCCAGTATAACTCCACTCTTAGAATGATCCTTACATTTCATTGAATATGACGATTCCTGCCCCCCCTCCCAAAAAAAAAACACCCTTCATTTTGCTCAACCTAAGATCGGATTTAATTTTAGTCTTCTTACAAAAAGTACTTATATACACGCATCAGCAACATATTGTAAAGAATTTTTTGATGGTAAAATGAAAAAATATTTATTACAATTACTTCCTTAAAGATGTGCACTATAATTACTTCAATAAATTAAACCGCACAGCTTAAAAACATTCATATTAACAAGAAATCATAAGTAAAATTAGTATTGAAAAATCATTAACCGCTTCTCGCGAAGGAAAAAATCGATCTTAGACCGATTTAGGCACACTATATCGATTTAACATTTAAATACCGCACCCAAAGTCGTTTCAAGTCTTCAAAGAGGAAATTAATGACATTTGAAAGATTTCTGGGGTACCTAAGTCAGTTACTCATTCCAGTCTTAGTCAAATTACGACAACTTCTTTCCCAACGGTTATTAACAAAAAGTGCTTAAAACTGTATGATCCAGATCGATTAAGCAGAACGAAAACTACCGAATCATCACATAGCGAATGATAGTTCTAGAATTAAATATAAGCAGAAAGTAATTCTCTACTGTAGGCTATTTTCTGAAGCGAAATTAAAAGTAAGCTGCCTAATATGGCTTTAAGTCGCCTATTGGCGGCGCATTCATGCGTATAAGGAGTGGAGAAAGCTGCAAGTACAGAACCGAACGGTTTCTAGAGTTCGCTTTCCACTTCACGCCTCAGAGATTCGCCAGCAGGTTTTCTTTCAATCTATAGATATGATAAAGTAGATGTCTGTTTGTGCCCACGGTTATTTCATAGTAGAGCTAGGGCGCCGGAGTGACACTAAAAGTAAACTATCTGCAAATGTTACACGGAAAAAGAATCAAATACACCCGATTCACCAACAGCTTTGTAAAAAAATTGTCAATTACATAATGTTAGACCAAATCAACTCCACTACGCTACTCATAAGAATGATTATGAAAAATCTTATAACAATCAAAGTATAAAAACTTATGAATGCAGCGTGTGCTATTTGCTTGGAGGGAAATGCGCCTTCGCGGAAGTCTTTCTACAGGAAAAGTGGTCCATATAACGGTTGTCATGGCAGGTAGATCATTCGGCAAGATCGAACTTAATATTCAGCAGACATTAGGCCACTAGTGGGCCACAGCAACATTTTCAGATCAGCCGATCCAACGGTAACCTGCGATGGAAAAATTCTTCCGTCAATTAAATTACAATTAGATGGCAGATACACGCAAAACAGAAGCACCTAATGTTTCTAATTAGGCTTAACACCTTATAGAGTCACCTTACTTGGAGTGAAAGCCGGCTTCACAACAGTCGTTTGAATGAAATGTTCTGGTCTTTAAAAGAAAAGAAAAAAAAATAATAATGGTTAAAGGTACATTAAGCCTTCGTTTCCAAGTTTTGTATCTTTTTTTTTTAAACTTTCTCTAGACGCATATAAAATGGTCATAGCGATTTTTTACAAATACTGGACATCTTCAGCAAAGATGCAGCGATAACTAAAAATTAGAATTAAGTATTAGAAAATTTAACAGTTTAGAAGGTCAGAGAGCTTCGCGAAGGATTTTAAGGTAAATGTATTCTCGTAACATAAAGAAGACTAAGAAAGCCCACATGCAGATACCTCGTTGGCCAGAATAAGAATACTGGTCGAATAAGCAGTGTTATTCACCAAATGTCAATTCAGCATCCCACAAGTGGATAAGACCACTTATCCACTTGTGAGCCGACAGTCTTGGTAACAGAATCACAGTTTAAACAAGCACAACATATAAAATTACGTATAAAACAAGCATAACAAAGTTTAAACTATTAGCAATAATTCTAATCGGCAGTTGGTCTTTCATGTGGAAAGAACAAAGGTTCATCATACCACAATTTCTAATTTGTTATTCCGTTATTTACTTCTGACACTTATGAATTCTTCAAAACTCGTTAAAATGTCAGTTTAAATACATCATATACGTGATATGAATAAGAGCTAGTGTTTCCTTAGAAAGTCTTTCACGAAGGCATGTATCCCTTCAGATAGCCCTAGCATGTTTTGCTACAATCGAATGGACTAGCTAATTGAATACTGACAAAGGGCACACAATAATGCCTTCGTGGAGGACTTTCTAAGAGGAACTAGCTCATATCTACATTACAGATGAAGGAACCATGATAACGTCACTGAAGCCACCCCTTTCGTCAGCATTCACCATAATCTAATAAATCCTATCAATAGACGCATCAAATAATGCGACAGTCTGCACTAACAGTTGAGCATATATGCCACAAGAAGATAAATATAGCAAAATCATACTAAAGTGAAATATAAGTACCAATTCAGTTCTGTTACGTGTAAATGAAACTTCATAGACAAATTATCGCTTGTAATAGCGTTATTATTCATAGGCTATAACAAATATATAAAAAGTTTTTCTGTCAGATTTCCAAACAAAACTCTGATGAGAAATTTTATCCAGGATTTCTAAAAGTTGCCAATAAGTACACTGAATTATATTGGGGTTCTTTAACCAATAATATACGCACATCAACAACGAAATTGAAATATCTATTGATCTGTTCAGAAGACATTTTGGAGGGGGAAAACCTCGTAAAGCGTTCCTAAGAAGCAAGTTTTCAAGGTCTTTGTTAAAAGGTTTGGTTTAGTTAATTACGGCAGCCTTCGCGGAGAATTTTCTTGTACACGCGTTACACACAGGGAAAACACATGAAAACGCCGATGTAGCCAGCCCGTTCGCTGGGATTCAAACCCTGGACCGAATTACCAGTGATCAGTCACTTAACCGCTCGGCCGCTGGTGGGCGCTCTTAGTTAAAAGATTTCGCTTTCTTCCTACATCATGGAGACGAAAAAATATTTTTATATAGAACTCCAGGTTACTTCCAGAAGTAAGTTTTCCGAAAGGGCATTTTTTAGGGAAACGATGGAAACCTCACGAAGGCAATCAGTTCAAGTCTCCGAGAATCAAAAGGTGAACGAAATACTACTCTGTGCCTTTAAGCTATTCAGAGCACAAACGACAGAATAAAGGTATTTATTTACATAACTTAATGTTAAGAATACCCGATGAAAGACTTGTGAGTGGAACTGAATAGTGTACATTGTACAATATTGTTCAAACACGCGAACAATGCACTAAATGCTCAAAATTGAAACCTTAAAAATGGTAATAAATAAGCTGGCAAAACTACGATGCTGAGATAATTATTTTTGAGTATTAAACTAGTAAAATCATATGTCAAGAGAAGCAAGACAGCGTTGAACCACACAGTTCTTTAAATTACGACGGAATATCTATAAATTAAAAGTTTCAGTTGTCCTGCATACAAAAAGGGGACTCTTAAAATAATTATAACAAATAAAATTATACAAATAAAACATTAAAATAAAGTCAGCATTAAGTTTATACCCACTATTGCTTAATAATCGTGTATCGAATGCTTTAGCGTCAGCATGTATTCCTATTACACTATTTCTTTTACTCCAGTTAACTTGATTGAATACCAATCAGAAAAAAAAAAAAAAAATCTGAAATGTTTCAGATTTTAAATTACGTCCAAAGGGTTTTTTTTTAACGTTTTGTGTGTTACTTTTATTTATTAAATATCATGTTCTTCGCACTTAAACCATAAAATTCAGTTCAACAGAAATATCGCAAAATAATTTAACGAGCATATCACAGTTCCGCGCGCTGGAGGTAAAAAGATCCTCCCTCTTAGAGTGTTGCCATTGCTCGCTTTTAAATCTTTGAGTTTGCTAATCAAAAACTCGTTAAAGTTTTACAAAATATGAAATAGATAATAAAACAAACTACAAATTTGGGCTTCCAGATGCCCATATTTCGTGGAAGATTACGTTATTCAAAACTGGATGGCTCTAAGTACCGTTGTTTTATGACACTGCGAGAAACAAACATATTTATGCAGATTCTTCATTATTTAATTTCTTTGAATATAACACAGGGCGATAACGTTTGGCGGCAACAATTTGAAAAGTGAATCGGACATTTATAGTGAATCAACGCAAAATGCCGAAACGAAAACAATAGTCCCTCAGGGACAAAGCCTCTTTGGACTAAAAAGAGTATGGTATTACATAAGCATTCATTCTGAAGAACGTTATTACATAAACATAAGTAGCATAAAAATTATTATATATTATCAGTTCAGGCATTAAAATACTCAGGACAATGTCAATCTACATCAGTGTGCCAACTACATCTCAATTTAGATGTTAAAACACGAAATTTTTGCTGTATTAATTCTATCGGCGTGAGTTACATAAATAGTACTAGCCTCCAAATAAAGAACCTGCGTACATGAGAACTTTCAATTATCATTATCTAATCTTATCCGGTACCAAGCGTTTATCTGCTACACCACAGTATTTCCACAAAGGCCAAAACACTATCTCGCCACTACTAACACATGACTTGTTTATGTAAATATAAGAAGGGAAGAACGATGCCACGGGAAGAACGGCTACTTCCTCCATGAATGTAGCATATTTTTCTTAACCTGCATGATTAATTCAAATTACTTCTCTAATTAATCGCAACTTAAACGAATAAGTTGCGATTTACATGGGTGACTCGTTTTCAGATTACTTGAGTGAAGACCTATAAGTGGAAAACAAATCTTAAAATACAACTCTTTTTTGCAACATAATGAAAACAATTCAGTTAAAATCTTGATTTACAAGTTGCTAAAAAAGCGCACACAACAATCTTAAACGCTTAAATTTTTTTAAAATTTGAAAACGATCAAATTGAAAGACAATCACGTCAACGTAAACTTTTAAATTCGGCTAAATAGCAACCTTATTTTTAGCGTAGATTTTGAATAAAGCTATCGAATTCGGCAACGATCATATATAGGCACAGGCCTTTCAAGATCAGTTCAGACCGAGGTATAAATGTCATAAGCCAAGCTCCGTTGCTAGGTAACTACACCTTGCTACGTCACAAAAAATGGTTTACGGGTTTTGGCATAAAGTTCGAAGTTTTCAACCTTATGCCGACTTGGTATAAGAGTCGACCAATTACAGCGAACGCGCGAAACCAATCGAGGAAGAAAGCTTAGACACATCCACGCATGCGCAAATTTAACTTCTCTAATTAGCTACGGCTTAGACCTCGTCTCGCAAGTGTGAACGAAACTCCCGCATTTTATATTTTATGATTATTCCTCTGACATTTTTTACGAACGTCCGAATGGAGCCTAATATAAAAAAATTCCACAGATCGTGTTTATATCGAAAACAATAGGCAAAGTAAAGTGAATACAAACGTAGGCCACCTGTCGAAGAAAATAGTAATGAATGTGAAAAGTTGGATACTGCAATTCTAATACGCGAGGAAGGACCAGATTGAACAAAAATCTTTTTTAGTTCAGTCGGCCCAATAAAAGTATGAATTCTTAAGGAAAAATTTTATATATTTCGGCATACTGCACCGCTAAGTGTTCACCAGGAATAACGAATGTTTAGACTTTATTAAATTTTAATATTACAAAGTATACAGCATGCTATTTCAGCCCTAAAAAGGGCAGATTTTATGGGTTCTCTAAAAACGTTTCCCACATGCGCGTGAATTTGAAAATTTTTGACAATGTTGAAAACGCACACAATATTCGAAAAATTTTATGTTGGCAAGAAATGTGTCGAAAACATCAAAAAATTTCCGACATTACACTCCTGATAATATTTTAGTATAAGGCACATCACAGAAGCCGTGATATCAAAAATAACTTTTGATAACACATACTATACAAGATAAGTAATTTGATTACAGCACACAGCCTACTTTGATTAAAAGAATGAAGCGTTCATCCCATTCAAACGGGCAGATTTAAAATATATAAATTCTGAACCAGCACGTAATTTTTAAAATTTTGAGTGACAAAAGACCTGTGGAAAATAGAGACCCCAAGACTTATATTAATTTCCATTACAATGATTTTCCGTAGAATGTATTAAAATTAAACTTTCCACTTACTTTAACACCTTCAATTTACACTTGGATTAATTCGCAAACTTAGAGAAATAAGCATTACAGGCATAACCAAATTATCTAAATGCAAAAAATGAGTATAAAATGGTTACGAGTGGTGACCGTTAAAGTCGATCACTTTTTTAATGTGTGTGTGGGGGATGAAGACGGTTAAAAGTATGGAAAATGTTATATGCACTGAAATCAGTCATTTTATTTAAATGAAGATAGCTAAAAATATGGAAGCAAAATATTAACACGTAAAAGAAAGCAATATCTGTAACACAGATAACAGATTCCTATGGCGGCAAAATTTATGTATGGTCCAAAAACAGAAGCACAGAGAAATATGCCAGTTAGAACGCTATGTAGCATCATATTAATAGAAAACGATATTTGCAAACGACAGGAGATGCAAACATCACTTTTTCGAAATCCCATTTCCTTCTCTTGCATATACAAATACGATAAGAGACAAAGTTGTTGGTAAGATCGAAATGTGCAAATTATCCTTGTTCGTAAGATGCATTTCGTTCGATAAGCAACATAAGGATTAATAGACTGTTTGAATGACTGCGGCTTTACGATTAATTTAGACGAATCTTTAAAAAAACTGAAGCCATATGCTTTGCGATTTCTTACAGTCCCACTTCCAACTCGTAGAATTAATTGCTCAACCACTAGCACTACAAGAAAAGTGAACAATGCCCCGTGGAAGACTTTTTTAGGAGACATTGGCTCTTATCCATGTTACACACGCGGAAAAGCACGAACACGCCCGTTCACCGAAACTGGAACTTCGGACCGAACTACCAAAGTTCAGCAACTTTTACCGCTCGGCCGCTAGTAGGCACATTTGCCAGTCTGAGATGTGTTTTTCAATATCCCAGACTAGCAAGCACATATATAAGTGGGAAGGGACACTAGTTAGTCACCACTAGTAGTGCTGAAATCCCACTGGACTAACTATTAAGCACCGGCCGAATTTTGATGGAGAACAACCCCGGGGGACGGTTCGA
>KK115172.1:832165-849827 GCA_000611955.2 Stegodyphus mimosarum
CTTATATATATAAATATATATATATATATATATATATATTAACTACTTCAAACGAAATGCTGTTACCATTCTGTAACCTGAATATGCAATAAAATGGAAATCGAAATGTCGAGTCTACGCCGGGAAAGAAGTCACAGAAAATTGCCTAAATATTTTTATTAATAATATGCAAAATTACTACAGGTTTACAAATCGCAACAAATATTAATAACTTATGAAGTATGCAGAGTTCAAGAACTGAATCAAATAACTTCTGAAGTATGCAGAGTTCAAGAACAGAATCAATGTTCCTTCGCTGTTCATATCATACTGTAAATCAGCAGATGCACAGTCAGTGCCCTTTCATCCATGATAGCTAAGCGCAAATTTTAATACTACTAACATTTAAAAAGTTTAAACATGATCACCATGAACACCTACCTTTTATTAGAGCATACACACAAAGCATTCTGAATGATAATTTGTACTTCATAATAGACAGATTCTGAATTCAACTTGCATTTTGCCACACTCAAAAGCGCGACTTAGGATATGTATTACATTAATATATAGCTTTGTTTTTAACGCATTTTGACCCAAAATCGACATAGAACTATATCTTTCCCCTCCTCCACACACAGACACATTATACTTTCTTAAAAAAGGTTACACTATGACAGGATGTTTATTGAAAATCAATATTTATTCCAATCATACATATTTTAATTTATGAGCCTTCTGCCGTGAAAACTTAACATTCTGTTACAGGAACTCGTCGACCCACTTCGGTCGGTCGCCCCAAAAATAAAACTCCTACAATAAGAGATCTGTATATGATCTAGCTTGGCATACGAATTGTAAATTAATAAAGTTACGTCAAGCAAGCGGAGAGAGTTAAAGCCAAAAGCGAAAAGTCTAGTTTCGCAAAGATAATATATACCTATTTTCTACATTCCACTTAATTATTCCACCTCACTGTCAGATCGAAGTGTTACATTAACGAATGCTAAATTTTCATTCTGTATTTATCAATCTCGCGCACTATCTGAAAAATAATAACAAAAACTTCACTAACTACACTAAGAAAAAGGAAATAACACAAAATGCAATCTCAGCAAAACATTCATTTAAACGGATAAACAATGAAACATGTACTTCACTAATAAAATATTCCACCAAGTGTTTTAACAATAACAGTAACAAAATTATTTTTCTCTATTATCAGAATCTGTACGAGTATAAGTGACTCCTTATTTGACGGGGGGGGAGAGGGCAGATGGTTAGTTAATTCTAATACTAGAAGAGGATACCCACTCCTTATATAAGTGGACATCCACTTATATTTTCCACTCCACACGCACACATATATTATACTAATAAACATTTAATTTGTAGGGATTTATATTCATTTTTACTAACCAGTTAAGTTTATGCTTTCTTTCATATAAGCCTTCATTCCAACAATTGTGAATGCCAGGCTATTTAAATCTCGTAGAGCGCGTGAAGAAATGCAAATTCTGTTTAAATACTCAATTCTAGAAGGTAAAGTTAGACAGTGTGGGCAAGCACTGTACTTTGTAGCGTGAGCTTCTAATTTTGCATTTATTGCTGGTTAAAGTGGCGTAACAGCTATTACTTTCCTGCCACGAGACTTCGACGCGGCTTTAACAGAATTATTTGAGCCCTGACAAAAAAACTATTCTCTTTGTTAATATCGTTGAATTTTTAGTTTAGTTCTTGTAGTTGAGTTATCGCCGAAGCTAGGCGTATTTTGTTAGTATCAAGTCCACGTACTGTGAATTTAAAAGAGTTTTAATAAAGGGTTCTTTTAACCCTTCTCCTGCCTAGTTTCTGCACTTACTTCAGTCACCCCAAAAGTTTAACAAGGAGATATCACATTTTCATTGTGCTAATTAATACACTTGGAAAAACAGCCTTAAAAGAAGTACAATAACTTTTAAAATTAATCAAAATTCTAGAGGTTTCTGTCCTTTCAGATGCACACTGATTCCGCTTCAAGAGGGAAAACTCGTGTCATATTTGAAATATGCAGTTTTCTAATAATAATACCAACATAAATTTGTTTAATTTCGCAACACTGGAAGCTAGATAACTTCGTAAAACATTTCCAAGAGAAAACTATGCTGGTACTTACATCATATATGAAGAAAATGTCGAAAACTGAAGTAGGTAGCCTGTTCAGTGATCATGAATTAAAATCAGAATCATCATTCGGATTTATCTCATTCGTCCAAACTCCTTATACAGTTCGTGTTTATTAAGTATATTTGTACACTGGTTTCAAAAACAGAAAACTGATGATAACCCAAAAAGCAAAACTGAACGAAACTTCGTGATAATATTTATTATACCACTTGCAACTTAAAAAAAAACACAAAAATTTTACATACAGCATTTTTTTGCGATATCACCAGGAACAAAAAATCTCCTAATTCAGACATACAACTCAAGCTTTAGTATGATCACATTGAACAACAATACAGGCTTAACAGCGATGTCTAATGCTGCTCATGATTTTTCAATCAGCTGCATAAGTGACAATGTCTACTGATCGCGAAAAACAATTCTAAGCCCATCTAAGGTTTGAGGAGGGGTTGGAGGTCAGCAACACAACTAGGAGTATACCCCAAGTGCTCAATGGGATTATAGCCATGCCATTCAATTTCTTACCCAAGGAATTAGGCGATTAGGGTGAGGGCAGGTTTATGTACTTGAAAAATGAAGGTATCGCCAATTGTGGCGGCATAGGGACGAACAGGATCTAATATGTCATCTCTAGCTCCGAGTATTGAGAATTCCATGTGGTGGCATCTACATGTCTGTGTAGCCACCTAATAATATTCCTCCCCATACAAGAACACCACCTCCTACATAAGCATCTCGTTCCCGTATCTTAAATGGTAGATATCAATAGACTGCTTCTCTCCATACGTAAATACACTCTTAGACAGACAAAAAAAAAAAAAAAAAAAAAAAAAAAAAAAAAAAAAAAAAAAAATAAAACAAATGATTACAGTTTGAGAAAAATTGGATGATTTATTGAAGTGATAGAGCTTCACAAAGTGAAAAAGTCAGTAACGGGTTTGTCCACCTCTGGCCCTTATGCAAGCAGTTATTCGGCTTGGCATCGATTGATAGAGGTTGCGGATGTCCTCCTGCCAAATTCTGTCCAATTGGCGCGTTAGATCGTCAACATCCCGAGCTGGTTGGAGGACCCTGCCCATAATGCTCCAAACGTGCTCAATAGGTGAGAGATCCGGCGACCTTGCTGGCCAAGGTAATGTTCGGCAAGCACTAAGGCAAGCAGTACAAACATGTGCAGTGTGGGGGCGGGCACTATCTTGCTAAAATGTAAGCCCATGGTAGCGTGACATGAAGGGCAACACAACAGGCCTTAGAACTTCGTCAACGTAGCGCTGTGTTGTAAGGTTGCGACGGATGACAACCAAACGGGTCCTACTATGAAATGAAATGGCACTCCAGACCATCACTCCTGGTTGTCGGCCTGTCTGCCGAAAGACAGTCAGGTTGGTATCACACCGCTGACCGGAACGTCTCCAGACTCGCTTTCGCTGGTCATCGGGACTCGGTTCAAAGCGGGACTCATCACTCAAGACTATTCTACTCCAGACAATGACATTCCAGTGCGAATGAACCCGACACCACTGCAAACGGGCTTGACGTTGTACAGAGGTCAATGGTAGTCGGCGCAAGGGGCGCCGTGACCTCAGCCCCCTTTGTGTGAGCCGTCTATGAATGGTCCTTGTGGTCACTGAATCAGTAGTTGCACGCACAATCGATGATAATGATGCATCTGGGGCTGTGACTGCCGCTCTGACGATTGCTCAGTCTTCACGTTCTGTCGCTTCTCTAGGCCTACCGCTTCCTTCTTGACGCTGTCTGAGGCCATGGTTCACCCATTGTTGCCAACATTGCCGTAAGTGGCATCGCTGCTGCTCAAATGTCGAGCTATTCGCCGATAAGACCAACCAGCTTCTTTAAGCCCAACTACACGACCTCTCTCAAATTCTGACATTTGCATTTGCATTCTGACATCGTTCGCGCACCTGTATGCGAGGCATAGTTACTGTCTACCAGAGTACACGGAATGAAATTCGTGAAGAATTTATAACCCGGAATTGTTATTTCTCCTCTTAAATATCCTGCCAGTTGCGCAGATCAGATGCGCTGTAGCGACAACCGTTCATTCATTGGCAGACAAAATGTAAAATTTTACATTTTGCGTTGAAACCTGTATGCATATCAATTTGTGTCCAATTTACTCTATATCTTTTCTCTATATCTTTCTCGTCTTTTTTTTTTTTTTTTTTTTTTTTTTTTTAGTGTGTGTGTGTGTGTGTGTCTAAGAGTGTATGTCGAGAATCTTCTGCAAAGCAAAGCGAGACTCATCAATGAACCGAAGCAACCTCCACGTATTTCCAATCCCGTTTACATAACTACGTGTCCACTTCAAACATTTCCTTCGGTAGTAAGATATAAGTGGAATGCACAATGCCGGTCGCCTAGCATACAAACCTCTTTCATGCACACTTCTGTGTATTGTCGTTGTTGACACCATCCTTCTTGCAACAGAAATAAGCGCTTATCTAAGCTGAGACTGAGTTGCAGTCCTGGTGCGACTTGCACTAAGTTGCAAATACCGATTACCTGCAGAAGTGGCCTTCGGTAGGTCTTCGAGATGCTGAACCAGTAGTTAGAAATTGGTTTCACGACCGACTTACTATTAAGCGGTCATCATTTAGCCATCTTCCAACGTCAGACTGTCGTTGACTTGCTTCTAATCGGCTTATAGCCCTATAACGCAATTCTGCTGGAAAGTGTCGCCTCGAGCTCATTTTTATCCTTTGGCTACACTGAAATTATTTGATATACCGTCGTCCTCTGAATAGCGACTTCCTCCTAAACAGCTAATTTTATGTTGCATCATATTTACGTAAAGCAATGGCAGCGTCACTCTTTTGCATAATGTTACTCGATGTTGCTTACTTTTATTTGTAACACACCCAAATTTCAAGAATTTTGAGCTACTTTTAATCGATTTATCGCGATTTTTCAGTTTATGCTTAACTTTTGAAAATCAGTATATTAAACTTATTAAGCAATTCATATTAAAAATCTGTGTTATGTTATTTTAGTTTTGTAAAAGTTACATATATACGAACGGCTACGACTTCTTTATTTTTTATTTACTTACTTTTAATTTTTGAATGTACTATTGGGAGATGCGGGAATTTCACCTGAACGCAAATATCAAATTATGATTTCCAAAAGAATGATAAAATTCCTAAGAAATTTCTGAAGTCATTACTTTTAAGATCCATGTGAAAATTTGTTATAGCATAAAAATAACTTAGTAGTTATGAAAAGTCTGTTCTCTAAAAATTATTACCCAAGAAATTAATTTATTTAATTTGTGTATGATTTCATTTCCTGATTAATAATTTTATTTTTTCAAATCATAATCTTAAAGCATTTAAGCTGCAGCATATTAGTATGGTTCCAGCTCAGCTCAGCATTTTATACAGGAATTTTGCCCATTTCACAAAGCACAAAATTTTACTTATAGATATTTCAGGCAACTTTGATGCACGTGTCTGTATCCTTGGCCACCAATTTTTTCTGAACTTTTTCGGACTAAAGGGACAATTTCTGCTTTTCGGAATTTTATACCTCAATTTAGAATATTGAGTTCTTTTTTTTTTATTTTTATTTCTTTACTTATTACTAATTTTTTTTCTCCATTTGCAATGCTATGATACATTTGTTTATTTATTTGCAAGTGCTGTAACTTACTCGTGCAAGCCTCGTCGTATACTTTATAGAACACAAGGAGTTAAAAATTAGAGTTAAAAAAAAATGATGCAAGATCTTGAATAACTTACTTTTCGCTTCTATACATACATGGGCAATCGTTAAATGTGTTACAAGGTGTATCCCGTTGTTTTTTTTAACAAATTATGATCTGGCAAGCTAAAGTACAGCTACAAAGTACATTGAAAGTACAGCTATTAGGAAAAATAGCTGTACAGGTTGAAGGCCAATTCAGAAGCAACAAAAAAAAAAAAAAAAAAAAAAAAAAAAAAAAAAAAAAGAAAGAAAGAAAGAAAGAAAGAAAGAAAACAAACGAGATTTATAACTGTTAACAAAAGAATCTATTGTTTGCTCAATGCTGTCTGTCAAGCTCATATGACGAAATGGGGCGGTTAAAGCTTTGTCATATATTATTAAACTTCATTTTATCACGTTACGTTCAGTAAATATTAAAACTTCTGCAAATAATTTCTGTATGCATGTATTAATTTAAACTATGAATTCAGTTCATTTCTTGAAAGTTACTACTGTGAACAAAAAGATTCCATAAAACACAAAATTTCAATTTATTGATAAATATTTATTACATCATCTTCAAAGTGATCGCTACAACTGCAATGCACTTCTGTGTACGCTTTTCTCTATTCTTTTTAACCCAGAATAGCCAAATTTCAAGCCAGTAAAGAGGCGGCATAGAAGAATTCCAGAAAATAAATGGTTCGGTTTGGTTTAGTTGATTATAGAAAAGCACACTAGGAGCTATCTGCCTAATGGGAGGGATGCCTTCGTGAAGGACCTTCTAAGGGAAACTGGCTCGTACACATGTTACATCGGGAAAACAGAAAAACCGCAGTTTAATACATCAAAACCGAAATTAGATATTTACGTCATTTAATGTTACGAACAGGTTAGATTAGGTTAGGTTATTCAATTATGGCAAAGCACACGAGGGCTATCTGCCTAAGGGGAGGGATGCCTTCGTGGAGGACTTTCTAAGGGAAACTGGCTCGTATACACGTTACACATGGGGAAAACCACGAAAAAGCCCATGCAGCCAGCCCGTTCGCAGGATTCGAACCTCGGACCGAACTACCAGTGTTCAGCGTCTTTACTGCTCGGCCGCTGGTGGGCTGTTACGAACAGAAGAGATAGTAATGAAAAGAAAAAAGAATTATTTACTTAAATTTAATATAAATATAGATAAATAAAAAAAGTTATAAATATTTCTAAGTTGTATCTGAACAAATCACAATTAAAGCTGGTACAGTAACATTCAAAACAGATTTAACAAACTATAAATATGATTAACAAAAAGTGATGAAACGTCAACCTTTCAAACGTTTTGAAAGATTAAAAACACAAGAAATGTTTCCATAGTTAGTTTCCACTTAAATAAATAATAAAGATGATATTTTACTTTTAATATTGTTGAATGAAATATAATTTTAAGCTCATTTCATTCAAATTCAATTAAATAAAATACATGAGATTCCCATCGAATAAATAACTATAACAAACACGGGAAAAAATTCCTTTGGTGGTGAAATATGTAACACAGCCGCACAACAACTTTTTTTTTTCCCTGTTCGAACAGATGCAAGTCCGTATAAAATGATAGTATAACATACAACCTGAAAGTTCAATGAGCTAGCGAACGTTCTATTACGGTCATGCATGATAAGTTTCTTAATTCTTCTTAGCTTTCAAAAGTAAATTCGAAAGGACAGCAACAAAGATAAACCCATCAAGAAATAAATAATGCAGTACACATTCGCAAAAACGCTTCGAGACAATTCGCCTTCGGAGAGAAAGGCAAAAAGAAACTTTCGAATGTACGCTTCTCGACCATTAGCAGCAAGCAACAAGGCGATCTAGTGACCAACTGGCCTTCTTTCACGCAAGCAAGTATAAGAACTAAATTGCTTTCTTTTAACAATTTTTGTTTCTTAGAATACAGAAAAATTCTAAGAGAATTTTGCAGCATATAATTCAGACGCGTCGCCTCTAATGATATATAGCGGAGACTGAATGCTAGCCAAAAATAATAGATGTGGGTTCGACTTCAGCATAATTTTTGGCAGCACTGTATGCCACCTTTCCCCTCTTCACATATATAACATCGGTCTACCCCCAGGTGCACCTTAAGCAATGCTCTTGAGTCTCTCCCCCCCAGTTATTCTGAATATGGGAAAACAAACACATTAATCTGCCTAAAAGAAGAGATGCTTTCATGGAGGACTTTCTGAGGGGTCGTACTCAGTTTACACATATGGAAAACCACAAAAACTAACATGTAACAATTCTTTCGCCTCGGCTCAAACTCCAGGAATTCACTGGTCTTAAACATTCGGTCGGTCACCGACGAGTGAGGCCCTTTTTGACGAACTGCTTTTTAGCAAAAGCCAGACCATTGAAAAATAAATAAATAAAACACACAAAAATGGTAGAAATAATAAAAATTAACGTAATTAATATTTTTAAAAAGTTCTCAACATGTTTCCAGAAAAATTCATTTTGTTCCGCACACTCTTGCATGTGTTTGGCAAAAGCTTCCACACTGCTATGAGGTACAAAGAGGAATTCTTAGACAGACATATTCGACTTTTCAGGGGAGCCAGTTGGTCCTAGGTTCCTGTTAATGGACGACAATGCTTTCCAGATAGGGCTCACCTGGAACAATTACCTGGAAACTGAGAATATTCGCCGCATGGATTGACCATCCAGATCTCCTATTGACCATATTTCAGACGCTCTTTGGAGGGCAATTTCATCTCGCCACCCCTCCCAAAGCCATACCGGAGTTGAAAACTGCTTTGCTGCAGAAGTGGGATTAACTGCCACAAAAACTCCTCCACTGTATCCTGTCCAGTACACCGTCACGCTGCGCAACTGTCTTGGCTGTGAGAGGGGATCATACTACATATTAGACTCATTTCGAATTCGATAATACAATCTGGATTTTTGGTTATCCCTATACTTTATGAGTTTTACTGATAATTATGCTATATAAAATGACTTTTGAATGATATATCTTTTTCTCTGCTATAAATGTACATTCATACCAAATTTCATTAAAATCTGTCCATTCATTTTTCAGAAAATCGGCATAATGTACAAATTCTTTTAATTTTCCATACAAGTGTCCCTCTCTACTGCTGCAAAAAAAAAAAAAAAAAAAAAAAAAAAAAAGACAATAACGTTTGATATCTTACTTCCACAGACTCAAAAATTGCTGTAGAGTGTAGATTGAGGAAATAATTTAACAGTTTAATAATTATACGTCCCACATACACACTGGACACATCAATGGCTGTCTTTCCAGCATTATGAAGCATATTAGCTTCCGAAAGTTAAGCACCCGATGGTAATATCAAGAAAAACGGAAAAGTAAATCTTTGATTTACACCACTTTGCATATGAAGATAGCAAATGAGTTTACACATGAAAGAAACAAGCATCACGTACAAAAATTTCACAAATTACATGTTGACGTCACATTTCGGTCACTAACAAATTCAGGTGTAAAGGTAAAAACAAAAAAAGTTATGAAGCCACCCTAGAAACTGGCATAAATTTTACAGCAATTGCAAATGCTTTTAATTAATTGATCAATCAACGTAGACGCTAGCAATAGCCATTCGTCCATCAAGGAACTTTCCGACTGTCCAAGACTGGCTGGAGGAGGTAAACGTACAGAGACAGCAAGCCCGAGGGCATCCTGAAGATTTTCAATGGAATTAAGGTGAGAGGAATTACGACGGCCACCCCATACGAGAAATATCCTCACTCTTCAGGTACTCGTGAATGATGTTAGATCGACAGAGATGGCAAATAATATCCATTAAGAGGAAATCCTGACCAATTGCTGCAGCACTGCCCAATAGCACCAACTACAAAATGGTAGTTCATCTCGATAATTCGCAGCCGTCTCAGAATCGTCTTTAAAGGTGTGCGACTGGGTGCGATAACTCGACGGATTTCCAATCTACACCATAACGCTGCCACCTCTGAATACATTACATTCGATGATGTTTTGGACTTGGATACCGTAGACCTCGTTCTCTCCATACTATTATTTTCTGATTCCAAGGAAAATCTGGACTCGTCCGTTAAAAGAACGCAGAGCAGATCTGAGACAGTCCAATTCAGATGTTGAGACACCACTTAAAACTTGGTACTCTCGAATTGCCGGTTAGTGAAACAGAAACACCTGGTACTCAGGCGCAGAGACCTTTCATGATAAGCCTTCGGCTCACAGTACTGACAGATATGTCTTGCCAAGTGACGTTGCAGTCATGCATGTAACAGCTGTGAAGGTTGTTCATCGATCCCGCTTCGTTTCCGCTGAATATACTGATCCAATCAAAAGAGTAACGTCTTTGATTGGTTATCCAACTTCAATGCGTTTGACAGCATGCATGCTGTCACTATCAACCATTCGTTTCTTTCAATCGCAGAAACCCGAATATCACCAAAAATTATCCCACGAAAGTTATAATCACTTTGTATTAGCAATTTTTTTAACACCACAAACTTACAAGAAAAAAAGATGTCTTTTGCAGGCTCGGTTTTTATCTTCGATCACCGAATCCGAAGTCCATGCGTAGTACCGCTACGTGAAATTAGTCAAAAGCTTTAGAATGCTTAGCGTCTTCAACGACTGCATAATACGCTTATTTTGGGACGGTCAGTCGTGATTTGCTGTAACATGAGATATTTGTAGAGTGCCATCTGTATCCACAGCGTCTTTTAGCCATGAAATTCAACTACGCTTTCCAAAATTGCTAATTTAAATTGCATACTTTACTTTTGGAAGCTAGTGTACATGAGCAGGGCATCTAACTCCAAGGAGATATTAATTTAACTCACTCTTCAATTTCACAAACACAATGGTCGCACCAACTCGTCGAACTCCTGCAAAGATGGTATTAGCATCGTCGCGTCAAAATGCATTTTCTCTCATAGATGTTTCTTTCTTCAAAGGCAGCAATGCAATACTTGCTTCTTTAAGGCTATTTCATTTTACAGGGAACCTTATTTTAGTAATTTCACTGCTGGACCAAACTTAGGTGTCAAATATTGAACAATTAATGGCAATGTCTCTCCTCCTCGAATCTCATCAATGGCAATATCAAAATGAAGGGCATCTATATGATCATTGCATAATTCTTCACTAATAAAGACTTCGTTTCCGCTGTCTTTTTAGGTCTTCATAATCTAGCACTTTTAAGTTTCGGAATCACTAGAGTTCACCCTACTAGTACAGTGCATGGATTTGAAATACATATGATGTTTAACGGTATGAGTAGCAACATCGTTAATTCTGTGAATTTTACCAGTTTTTCTTGTTATAATCATTTTGACACGAAATAACTATCCATGTTTCTTGAAGTGACTGCAGAGTTACATGTTCGATTTATGCTTTGCCCTTTCTTAGCAGTCTTTTATGTCTTTTCTCCCTTTATATGGAATGGATAGGTAACCGTTACACATTTTACATTCTGCTCTATTTTCGTTTCTTCCTCATTTGATGAAAGACTTGAATATTTATTCTGCAATGAATATTTTAAATATGTTTAATAATAGAATAACATTCTTACGATACTTAAACCTCACGGCAAGTACAGGAAAAACACAAACGCTTGCAAAAACACTTGCGCAAAAGATAGAACTGTATGGCGTATTATATGACAGTTCACATTTGATATTAAGCACATTAGGAGCCACCAATAGTAAAAAGTATTTACGTGAATTGTTTCAGAAAATAATGCTACCGACAAATATTGATTTTTTTTCTTTATTGTAGTAGACACTAAATTAAGACACAATAACACGCCGAACGAAACTAATTCAGAAGTCAAAACAACAAAAATCAGCGTAATATTCTCAATATTTCTCAATATTCTTGTCCAAGCTTTCTTATCTTATCTAATCATTATTTCCGATCTTCTTCATTTACGGTTTCGCAGCTGAGGATGATGGTTCGGTAAAAACCATCGAAACTAGTCCTGTGAAAATATTGAGAATATTACGCTGATTTTTGTTGTTTTGACTTCTGAATTAGACACTAAATATTTGCAGTAACAAAGCCTGCTAGAAGCTTAAAATACTATACAATTATAATAATAAAAGTTTTTCTCACGTTTTCGTTTTGCAAGACAGATACGCTGTTTCAACATAAGTTACGTTAGATTATTTGAATATGACAAAGCACCCGAAGGTGATTTGTTTAAGGGGACGAGTGCATTCGCGGAAAACTTTCTAAGAGATACTGATTCACATTCACATTACACGTCGGGAAAAACACAAAAAGCCATATTCACCCAATCTGTTCGCATGAGTTCCAATCCAATCCGAACTCTGATATTCAGCGGCATTAACCACTCGGTCACTGACGGTTTCGTGATAGATAGAATGGTTTAGGCGCATGAGCTGTTTGTATATAAATATCAAAGCAGGTGCGGATAATTTTTTAAATAATTGTAAGATATAACAAGATTGAAGTATTACCACACTTAAATTCTTGTTGAGTTGATTACGAAGAAATCATAATGCAAGAACTGCCACTAACAAATGCGAGAAAAAGTCATATGCACATCCACCACGATATGTCT
Organism: Stegodyphus mimosarum; assembly: GCA_000611955.2. Classification (NCBI taxonomy): domain Eukaryota; kingdom Metazoa; phylum Arthropoda; class Arachnida; order Araneae; family Eresidae; genus Stegodyphus; species Stegodyphus mimosarum. The sequence goes on from KK115172.1 coordinate 844,612, forward strand.
CACAACTATACTTCAAGAAAACAAGAAAGCCCATCCAAATTTTTACTTGGGAAGGCGATAAAATGATCATAAATTGGCTCAGAAGGACAGATAAACACGTGTAGGAAATACATGCAGCCCCACCAAAAATTAGAAAAGCGAAAGTTATTTGAATGAACTTTTTCTTTAATGTTTGAAAATTATTTGTAATTTTATTGTATAATCATTCTTTCTTCATTCCAAGATAGCTTAGTTAAGACATTTCTAACTCGATATGATTATCCTCTTCAAGATAGAACATCAAACAAAGTGGGTATTGACGAAATGCAGACATTTTGCCACAGTTATTTAGTTTAATAAGTAAAAAATTGTTTTCCGATACTATGGTTGTATTTAAAAGAGAAGGATCATCTGCTTCGAAAGTTCGTAAGCGTGAATGTGGCCTGACCAAAAACAGGCTCTGTTGGACACGCTAAGGAAACAAATTTGGTTTTTGGGTGATGCGAATTTCAGTCTTTCCTTTGAATTGGCAAAATGATCGCGTTCATTGTGTTGTTCAGGTTAAAACAAACATTTCAGAAAATGATCTGCTGATGGAAATGGAACAACCATCGATCATGTAGTATAATACGGTCTCTTGGCATAGCAAAACAAATTTATGGTTTATTGAAGGTGAAGCTGTGGGGAAAGAACAGCTATCAAGATACAGAAGAAAGGAAAAAAAAAAAAACTATAAACTAGTTTGTGTGTACGGATGAAATGTTCGACGACATAAACAGAGTAATGACCCAGATGAATGGACGTGACAGCATGATGGAGCAAAGGCCCATACAACCAGGAAGACTACGGTATTACTCAGAACCAATAACTCCTAACTTCATTGTGTCTTAGATACTAATTTGCTATCAGTATCTATCATTACTCTTTTCTGTGTTTCACAGAAGCTTGGAACAATATTCCTCTTGAAACTATCCAGAATGCCACAGCACACTGGCTACATCGTCTATGTTATTCTGTAACACAGAAGGCATTTTGAACATTTTATTTGAGTATGACAAAGTGTAACAAAGGTATAGTCGTATTAAATTTGCTGTAACAAATTTCCTGGTTTTTGTGAGGCACCTTATAGTTTCCAACAAAGATAAAATTCGGAGAGAAAACAGTTTTTCCAAGTGAAAATCAGAAACGAATTATCTGTCTCGTTTTCTATTCCACCTAACAAATACTCTTTTGAGAAATGGAAAATAAAGACAAATTGATCACCAAAACCATCGTTCTGTGACACTGAATATTTCATCAAGAATCGGGACTGTACCAGAAAATTGAGATGTCTGGAAGTCAGGCCCAGCATTAAAAAAAAAAATTCTATTAGCTGTACCCCACTCCATTAAGAGGAGGTACAATTATGCAGTTGTGGCAACAAGGGAAATGATGCTTCAAACATATATCTATACACGAAAAGTAATCATAACTAGCAAGCGACATGTTTATAATTTTTACTTCCTTTTTCGCCTAAGGTTTATAATTTTGTTAACATAATTCTATTTTTCTATTTTCAGTGCTTCCTATGCAATAGAGTTCCGTAATTCTATGCAAAAGCGCTGAACATTCATGTCATTTCAAGCAATTTAACTTAAAAAAGGGGGGAAAGTTATTAGTTATCTGTGTCTATTTAAATGGTCTTACTGAGAAACTATTATTACTATCTATTTAGAAGGTCTTACTGCGAAAACAACTGCGAAGCAGATCTCGAAAACTCAAGTCTATAATCAATGAATAAATGTAACTAAGTTCTTCAAATATAACGGCATATTTCATTCAGAAAGAACAATCAGACATCGATGACGATGCATTGATAGCTTCGTAGCCCTGTGCATTTTTAAAGCTGTCTCTTAAGTGGCATTACACAATTGATGTAAGTCACTTCTGATGAATGGATTTCGTGCTTAAACATAATAGTGAGAATCCCTGTGAATTGATAATAAACGCAAGAATAACGCGCTGCGCCAAAGTCAATACTTTGTTGAAAGGAAAATGTTTTTAAACAACTAGTTGTCTCTGCTTAATTGAAAGGGCAAAATACAGAAGGCTTATCTCTCTTATAGGAGGACTGCCTTTGTAGACGATTTTTAAGGAAAATAGGCTCGTATTTCTGCAACACATGGAAAATGACAAAAACATCCCTGCAGCCAGCTCGTTCGTCAGAACCCGAATCGAGATAGAACTACAAATATTCAGGAATCATATCTATCGACCACTGGTGAAAGCACGATTGCTTTCTGCAGCTAACGATCAAGAAAGATGAAAAGTTGATTTTCTGACTGATAGCAACTAGTCCAACTTGACATTACCGCATTCTCCAAGATTATATAATAGCAACTATTTCCTAACAGATAACTTTAGGCATCATATTTTGTGCATTTGTGTTTTATGTTTCGACTTTGCCACTTCATTTTAAGGCGGAAATTACTTAAGTGATACACAACAGTTACATTATAATTAATGAACTACAAGCTTAACAAATGACATAGTTCCATATAATTCCACATACTCTACATACATCTAACTTCCTCAATCGAAATGAAGAATCCAGCAATACATTAACTCTGGAAGCAGTCCTCTGGAATACTCAGTACTAGTCAAACATTTTAAGCACATGACAGGATCCTATCTCTGCCTCATTCTAGTTTGCTATCCTAACCACGTTACTATGCGTCATCCCACCTCACCTTCTTTCGTCAAAATACAAATTTACTTATGGATGGCGGTCACCGATTTCAAACTCACACGTTACAAATTCTCATACTTTCATCAAATTTAAAATGATAAAAATATCAGAATTCGAAGAATGACAAACTTATCAAAATTGGGCTCTCATTAATTATGTAAAGACAAAAACAATGAAAACTACAAATTCTTCTTTGAAGCATGATTTACCGCTTTCTCTTACTTTCTAACACGAATTTACACTGATTCGTAAAATTGTAAAATCTTACGAGGGTAAGTTGAAAAATAAGTTTCCCCTGTCGACTGTGGTCAGATTTGTGTATGAAAGTCAAAAAATAGAATGAGACATTAAAGATATGATATACCTTTATTTTTCCACATAGGTACCAAGTACATTGAGACATTTGTCATATCGCTTGATAAACTTCAAAAAGCCCTCCAGGAAAAAATCAGGGCTTTGCATATGGAAGAAGCGTTGAACGGCTTGTTTCACTTCAGTATTGCTCCCAAAGCGCCTTTCCCATGCGTTGTTCCTTGTGTGTCGAGGTCAACTGTCGGGGCACCCATCGTGCTGACACTTTTCTGTATCGAAGAATGTCGTGGATGATGTTTTGAGCTCGCTCATGTGAGATTCCAAGTTCTTCCGCTACTTCATCGATGGTGATACGCCGGTTCGCTCTAATCATGTCATCCACCTTCCTGACATTTGCATCTGTAGTGGCCGTGCGCGTCCGTCCAGCTCTCGGTATGTCCTCCACTTGCTGACGTCCATCACTGAATGTGCGACACCATCTCCGCACCATTTGCTTCGACATCACACCTGGCCCATAGACTTCCACGAGGCGGTTATGAATTTCTGTTCCTGATACTCCACGTGCCCATTCATAGCGGATAACCGCTCTCACTTCCTCCTTTGACCACGAATTCAAAACGCACCTTCTCTCCATACCTACCGGGGCTCAAATGAGAGGCTGGTCTCCGCTTTGCGCAGGCACTGCAACAGCGCCATCTGCTTGATTTGCAGCGACCTCTACCCAATGGTGTATCGGTGACTTGCGCGTTTTCCTGCTGTGTCGCCTTTCGCCCATAGCCGTTCAACGCTTCTTCCATATGCAAAGCCCTGAATTTTTCTTGGAGGACTTTTTGAAGCTTATCAAGCGATATGACAAATGTCTCAACGTACTCGTACAAGAATAATAAAATAAAGGTATGTCATAGCTTTAATGTCTCATTCTATTTTTTGACTTTCATACACAACTCTGACCACAGTCGACAGGGGAAACTTATTTTTCAACTTACCCTCGTACATAATTAGAATAGGACCAGCTGCTAAAAATTGCTTTGATAAATCTTAGGATTATAAAAGAAAAAGTTATAACCCACATTAGTCCTACACATGAGAATTTGTTGTTTTCGATAATATCTATGGATACATTTTATAACATTCTTAACATCGTTAGGCACGTACGTTTACAACAAATACGCGAAACACTATTAGTAATAAAAAAATATATATATCCAATATGGACACCATACAACTTCTTTGTAGGGCATATTAAATTATTATTTTTTTTTTGCTGCACTTCCCTTAAACTTATTTCCTCCAATTTCATTAAAGACATATTTTTCATTTAATCAATTCAGTTCTTACTTCGATGCAAAGCAAAAACACATAAAAACTCAAAACATCTTCATTAAAAATTTTAAAAACCGAAAACACAAAGTACAGCTAAAAAAAGTTCAAAAACAGTTTTTACTATTAAAATTAGAGTTTCTACGCAAAAACAAACAATTCGGCCGCAGGGCAGGAAGACAAAATTTTTGGTGCATAAAACTGTAAGTTAACTTTCGGTCCCACTGAGCAAAAAGATACCGACTGACTTAATTCACTATTCTACTAACGGTTTGTTTCAAATGTAAACGAATGGCGGCCTCGTTAGGCCCAGCGGCACTTTTAACCGGAACATAAGAACAATATAATTCAATAAATTTTAAAGCAGAAAATGAATAATTTACCAACATATAAGAATAAAAAAACTGAGCTCACCGAATCGAGTAACAGAGTGGGAATATATATATATATATATATATATACATATGTATATATAATCAATTTCAAAGTGAAGGTAAAAAGGTGGGGAAAACATTTATTTTAGCGTGAAAAACAAAGGTAATTCTAATTATCCTCTCTTACATGAAGTTGATGAAATCATCGAATTAATTCTATTGAACGGGGAAAATGTTTAAAATTAAAATAGCCAAAGCAAACAAACCATACTCTAAAGATTTTGCCCAAAAAAGCTAAAAGGCGCGATAAAATGCACAATAAAAGGAAATTAATCTCCTTTGTTTAACGCTTCAAACAGAACTGTCAAGGGAAAAGTGTTTTGAAGCATTAAACTCAGTCGATTAATGAGTTTTGAATACATGTTTTGTTCCTCTGAACCATTTGAAACTTAAAACCACTTTTGCAATTCCACTATCACAAAATTTAATATCACCTTTAAAAT